>CAWUDS030001915.1:0-37142 GCA_963859935.3 Lathyrus sativus
AAGATTGCATTTGAGCTTAATCTGATTGTAATTTCTCAGGACTTCTGATAAGACTTTCATAAGTTCTTCCCTAGTGAGATCAGAAATTACCTCTTCTGAGTCAGATTCAGAATCAGATTCAGATGATCCTTCATTCTGATCTTCCAGCCTGCCATCAGAGCCATGTTGGCACATTCATCTTCAAATTCTGATGAAGATCCAGATTCATCTGAATCACCCCATGTTGCCATCAGAACCTTCTTCTTTTTGTCTAACTTCCTCTTGGGTTTTTCTTTTAGAAGTTTCGGACATTCGCTCTTGTAGTGGCTAGGTTCTTTGCACTCATAGCAAACAACTTCCTTTTGTCCAGATCTTTTTGGTCTAGAGGACTCCTTGTGTTGATCTGGATTTTTGAAGTTCTTGAATTTCCTGTGCTTGTGCTTCCAGAGTCTGTTGATTCTTCTGGACAGCAAGGACGGTTCATCTTCTTCTTTAGAAGAAGATTCTTCAGAGTTTTCTTCTAACACCTGCAACGCTTTAACATATTTGTTAGATTTTAAGGCAACTGACTTACCTTTCTTTTGAGGCTCATCTTCCTCAAGTTCAATTTCATGGCTCTTCAGTGAGCTGATTAGTTCCTCCAAAGTGATCTTGTTCAGATCCTTAGCTAGCTTCAGAGAAGTGACCATAGGTCTCCATCTGATGGGTAAGCTTCTGATGATCTTCTTCACATGATCAACAGTTGAGTAGCCTTTGTCCAGCACCTTTAGACCAGTTATGAGGATCTGGAATCTAGAGAACATGGTTTCTATAGACTCAGATTCTTCCGTCTTGAATGCTTCATACTTCTGTATTAACGCCAGAGCCTTGGTCTCTTTAACTTGCAGGTTTCTTTCATGAGTCATCTTCAAAGACTCAAACATGTCACAAGCAGTTTCTCTGTTTGTAATTTTCTCATACTCAGTATGAGATATTGCATTTAACAATATTGTTCTAGCCTTGTGATGATTTATGAACTCCTTCTTTTGAGCTTCAGTCATAGATTTTCTATCTATTTTCTTGCCATTCCCATCAGTGGGATGAACATATCCATCTATGACAAAATCCCATAAATCAGCATCATAGCCCAGGAAGAAACTTTCTATTCTGTCCTTCCAATAATCAAATTTCTCCCCATCAAACATTGGGGGTTTTGTGATGATTCTATCCCTTTCTTCATATTTGTTGTTGCTGTTAGATGTTGAAGTTTCAACCATGATAACAACCAAATATATATCAAAGTTTTTCTCACTGAATCTTTTCTGTCACTGTGAAGTGGTAGCACACACAGAACCGGAGCTCTGATGCCAACTGAAGGTGAGAAAATACTTAGAAGGGGGGGGGGTTGAATAAGTATGTAGGAAAACTTAAATCAATAAAAACTCAAGGATTTTTTTATCCTGGTTCGTTGAACTCAACTACTCCAGTCAACCCTATCAAGAGTGATTTGCCTTTCTCAACAAGGACTTAATCCACTATATAATCAACTGATTACAATAGTAACACTAAGAACAATTTTTCAAAGTCCTCTCAAGAACTACTGATCCCAACTGGATCTTCTCAAGGAACTTTTACAATCAAGTGTAATAACAAAATACAAGTGTTTAAATTGCTTCTAACTAAGCTATATCACAACTGTGATTTTTCACTTAAGATGAAGAACTAAGAAATAATTTCAGCAATGAAAATATGAGAGCTTGTGAGTGTATTCTTTCAATAGAGCGTCAACTTGAAGAAGATGATGAAGACTTGCTTATGTAGGCACAATATTCCAAAGAGTCTTCAATGTTGAAGGCTGTGTACCAAAAAGGTTCTGAACCTTTTTGTCTTCACATCACATGACCTTTCCTGGAAGTAGAAAGCACAGAGAAATCCTTTCTGTATGTGTTCTTGTGTCTAGCATGAAAGAGGAAAGATACGTTGAGCCAAACCAACGGACATAATTTGAATTCTTCTTCAATACTTCAACAAATAATCATCAGAGCCTTGAGTGATCAGAGCTTTTGATGTCTATCAGATTTTGCTGAATCAGAGTAATGCAACAAGTGTACTTCAGTGTGTAAATTCATTAGAGCATAGTTTTGGATCAGATTCTCAGTACTTGCAGCGTGTTGTACATTCAGAGTCTTCTGAAAAACTGTGCTTCAAAAACAACTCTCAAACAGAAGTTCTTCAATGCTTCAAATTCTTTTGCTTCAGATTCTTCAGATGCTTCTACTTCAGATTCATCAGTAGACAGCGCTTCAGAATCTTCAGATGCTTCTAAAGATATATCTTCAGATCCTTCTGGAGACAGCGCTTCAGAATCTTCAGATGCTTCTAACGCTATATCTTCAGATCCTTCTGGAGACAGCGCTCAGAGTCTTCTGTAGGCAGCGTTCAGATTCTTCTATAAGATGCTTCTGACGCTCCAGAGCCTTTCATAGTAGCATGTTCAGATTCTCTTTGTTCCCAGGAGTATATTAACTTTAGTATCTGTAGAAAACAATCTTGAACAAATTTTAGAGTATATAATTCTTTAATACAAAATTTCATAAGAGTTATCATCAAAACAATAGAGATATAACTAAGAAACAATCTGTGTTCTTACAATAACAACTGCAACCTAGCTTCTACTCACTTGACACTCTTTTAGTCACTTCTCATGGCTTGTTTGCAGGTTGTTTATGCAGCTCAATGCATTGGAAACTGTTCGCACGTGATTTTCGCGCGAACAACCTCTGGCCTTCCTGCGCGGATTTGCTTGTGGGACCAGACAAACTAGTCCCAGGACGGTTTTGTTTTCATCGTGTTATTTGTTTGGACAATGGTGCACTTTGAAGGACGTGTGATTTGTGATTTTGCTTTTTGATTAATTTGAACTCTCAAAGACTAAACAACGAAAAAGAATGAGATTTTAGTATGTATTCTGATATTGAGGCTTAAATGCCTAAATTACTGGGTAAACTCTAGAGTAAAATTTACAATAAACTGGAATAAGGACTTAAAATAAAATGGAAAAGTACAAGAAATTAAGTGTTTGGACATATTCGTACATTTGGAGTGACAAAATGAACTCTTTTCTCTATAGCATAGTACTCAGAGTATTTTCCTTCCAATACTGACAAAAGACGCCCCTTCTCCTTCTAAAATCTGGCTTTATTTAGGCACATAAAGTAACTGCCAAAGGGCTTCAGGATGTGCCACGTGGCATTCCACGTTCTTGGAAACTTCTTCCACGTTCTTGTTTCAAACTGGCTTCCCGCCAATCTTCTTAGGTTCTCCTGTCGATGAGGCCTTTATCTGGCTTTTTCTCTGTGTTAGTCGACGCAGGTCTCGTCGACCCCTTCAAATACCATCGTCGATTTGGGTGTGAGGCTGACAATATTTTTAGTGTTGTCGGCCCTAGTTCTTTCTGCAGGTGGTGAGTCGACTGTCTTCCTCTAGTCGAGGTTAGTTGGCTAAATTTCAGCCAGCAAAATGCCCCACCAAGACTCAAGCTTCGACGGAGACTCCTGTCGATTGAGACGCTTGGTGTCTTTCGAGGTCTGATTTTTTGTCATCATGGCTTAGTTGTCGGTACGTCCACGTGTTTAGTCGTTTCCGTCTGTAATGATGGCACCTTTCTGCCGCACAATTTCCAAGAATTTCCATAATCTTTTTTCCACTTCCCCACGTCATTATCAACTCCTCATCATGACTTCCCCCACGAGTGGGTTTCGAAAAGCCTCTCCTTTTCGTCTTCTGCATTGATGTTTGGGTATAAATACCCCCTTGAGTTCTTACGTTAAAACTTTCCTCTTCAAATGTTTGTTTATGCATCTCTTTTGATCCTTCTACTATATTCTTAGCAAATTTCACCAAGTTTCCATGGACTCTTCCTACGAAACTTCCCAAACTACCGGTAATAACCCTATAGCTTTTGTTCTGTCAAAAGTTGAAGAACCCAAACCTTTTTCAAATCCAACATCTTCTGATGAAATTGTTATTGCAGCATAGAAGAAACAAATGTTGACCCCCTTTGGGGTATCTGGTCATCTCCATGCATTCCAATGCCCATATCCTCTTGGCAAACCCAACCATGAAGCCATGCAACCTTTCTTCCCAGGTTTTCCTGCTGCTCTACCTCTTGCTTTCTGTAAAGGGGGAAAGCTTGACTTGAAATTTATAGCGCCTAATGCCAGGGTCTTCAGGTCGATGCCTATCCCTAGCAACAAAGATTATCTGTCTTGGCTGAACAAGGTCCAGAATAAACGTCAAGATCATTGAAACGATCTGGCATCTTCGACGCTATCCAGTTATCGAGGAATGCTCACAGGGTTAATTCCCGTCTTCTTCTGGCAGCCATATTCTTCTGGGAGGGTTCGACCAATACCTTTCAGTTACCATGTGGGATGCTGGCACCCACCCTCTTCGACGTGGCAGCCATTACTTCCCTTTCTCTAGTGGGCGAAACTTTCGACCCCACCATCGAGACGGAAGTCTCCTTCGACTTTGATCGCGTTAGTTTCCAAAATTATATCGAAGACGATCATGACATGGACTCCGATGAAGTATCTGACGAAGAGCATATAGCTTTTCTGACTCCGTGGCTCTCCTATTATCTTTTCTGCCCGGGTTCCTTGTAGATAGCCAAGAGTTATATCAACTTGGCCATCCAGATTCATGAGGGTCAACAAGTGGCCTTGGGAAAACCTCTCTTAGCTTCCTTCTATCATTCTGTTGGGCTGGCCTCTCTAAAGATTGCCCACCTGTACGACACCGTAAAGGCCCTGAATATGTTGGACCCAATGTGGCTGCTGCAACACTGGCTAAACACCACTTTTGAGTACCAGCTGGGTTATCCTGTGTCGGCAAGATGGACCGACTGATGGAAGATCGACCGGTGGAGGGGGTCCGTCTTGCTCTGATGACGATGCAGGAGACTTCTAATAAAACTCTGTTTATGAAATACTCAACGATGTTCTTCGAGGCGAACATCTTTGTTCCTGGCATGGCCCCTTTCGCCCTCCGACAATTTGGGCCGACTTGGTTCAAGAATCCTTTCCCAGGGACTTCTCCTAGTACTGGCTGTCGCTACTGCGAGAAAAGGTGTCGGCAAAGACAGAAGAATTGCCACCGTTCGTTATTTATCCCAAAAGAGGGAGAGGAAACGATCAGATAAAACCTAACGAAAAATGGGAAAAGACGAGGTCATCACAACCAAGTCCTAGGTTCGGGAGTCGGTTACACAAGGGGAAGGTATGAGCACCCCTCACGTCCGTCCTACTCGACGGGATCCACGCTTGTTGTCTATCTAAAAGGGTGTTAAACTATCTACTCTAAAGGACACAAGGACAAAAGAAAAGAGACTCGATAGTGCATCACCGCTCTATGCCTACGTATTCCCTCGTGCAATGGGAAAGTCAGAGTCAACGTAGTTCGGAAAACTACGACTAAAAGATGGGGAAAGGTTGTTCGCCAAGATGCCGCGACTTGTGCCTACGTATCCTCGTCTGGTACGAGAAATCAGAGCAAACGTAGTTCGGGCTAACAAGAACACCGGTTGGTTCAAAAGTTTTACCCGAGTAGGGTTAACAAACAGTTCTAGCAGTTTGGTGTATGCAGCTCGACCATTGGAGACTTAGGCATTACCGTTTGTGATAGAACTAAAGGTTAACAAAACTCTTGTTTATGAAAAGGTTTTCCAAAGTTAAGGGTCCCAAGGGACAAAATGATTTGAAGTGTTTGTTTTGGTGTTTTTTAGAGAAGAAGTGTTTTGAGTTTGATTTGTAACTCATGTTGCACTAAAGACTACGACTTAGGAGCGAATGCGTCGCGTAGCATCCTAAGGATGTACACTAAACACTCTAGGTAATTGAGAGGAAACCACTCAATCACCATTCCCCAAGTAGCTTAAGGCTCGTAGCGTACAAAACTTGTTATTCTTTATTAAGTATTTTGAGAATGTTTGAAGATGAGAGGAGAAAGGGACACACTAAAGGGAGACTAACTCAAACCTAATAGTTGTCATGCAAAATATACCTAAAGTTGGGATACAAAAGGGAAATACCTAATGTTATCATGCATAGTTAGAACCTAATGTCTATCATAACCTCTCTTAACCAAGAGAGATTAGAGATCCTAAGGGATGAAAGACAAAAGAAGAAGAAAGAACAAAAGAAACATGAAAATGCAAGCATGCAAACAAGTTATGCACAAATAGGATGAAAGTGAGGGAGGAAAATAGTGTGGGGCAGTAGCCTCCACAAGCTCATCTCAACCTCAAGCATGCATATGAGAATTCAAAAGAGAAAGGAAATGGAGATGCACAAAAGCAAACACACAAATGCACCAAAATGTGGGATGAAATGGCCTATACCACTCAAACATCAACCACAAAGTCACAAACCAAAACAAATGAAAGGAAAAAGGAAACCTAAGGCAAAAGGGGATGGGAGGCTATATGATGACAACAAGGAACTCATAATATGCACTCAACCATAAGCATCACAAGCAAAGTGCAAAAGTGAAAACAAAGAAGGTCATCATGGATTCATCACTTTAGGTATGCTTCAAGTACCTCCTAAGGAGGGACTAAACCACCTTAAATGACACTCCAAGGTCATGGGACAGAGGTAAAGAAGAATAAGAAGATGCATAAACCAAACATGGAAAAGTACACAAAAGAGAACAAGAAGAGGCATGGAGAAAGACCTAAGTCTTAAGCACATTCTACACTTGGAAACCAAGTGGAAAGCCTACAAAAGAAATGCATAATCAACAAGCCAAAACATAATGTCATGACCTAAAAATGAGCAAGCAACAACCTTAACATGTTAGCATCATGAATCAAAAGGAATTGAATGCTCAAAGGATACATAAATGTCATCTCCAAAGCAAACTAGGTCAATGTGTATTTATAAACCTCCCTTAGGGGTAACTTGACTTGCAAGTTACCTCAAAATTAGGAAAATGATTCAAAAATAACCAAATAAAATGCACAAAGTCCATAAACATGTTGGAAACCAGAGGCCAAGATATTACAATCAAGGTCACTTCACAACACCACCAAAAAAATTGATTCACAAGGGTGTCCCATTGTGAAGGAGGATTGTCGAGGGTCAAATGAAATGCAATCAAAGTCAAACCAAAACTCAACAAAACAGGGGTAAAATGGTCCTAAAAAATCACTCAACTCATCATTGATATGAGGATTGATTTTCAATCATTGGATCAAAAGGAAAATGCAAAAACAAATCAAGAACAAAACAATGTCAAGAAATAATTCAAACAAAACACCTCCAATTGATAATTCCTTTTTAAATTGAAAAATAATTCAAAAAATAAAATAAAAATTTCTTAAACATAAAGGACATCCTAAAATGTCCTAAACATATTTGTGATGAATTTTATTAATTGGAGAAGTATTTTAATTTGAATTAAATCAAAGCAGATGCAAAACAAAATAAAAAGAAAAGAAAATAAATGCACGGTGCAAATAGCAAGCAGAAGCAGTTCAACGCATTGGGCTTGCAACAGAGGGGTGTACCAATAGCAAACAAAACCCAGATCCAGCCAGCAATGAAACACTGCGTTTCATTAAAACACGTTGGCAGTCAATGGATTCAAATCAGCAAGTCAGAGAGATCCTGAGCGTTGATCTCTTCTCATTCAAATATTCAAATGGCCACACAAGCAATCCCCACAGGCAAAATGGAAACACAACCAGATGTCAGAACCACTGTTCCGGTCATCTTCCCCGACCAAATCCATGCTAAATCCATGGTACCTTGATGTTTTATTGAGAAAATGACCCCATTTGGATAAAGTTTCATGTTGGAAAGATTTCCATTTGAAGTATGCAAAGTGGTGAAATGGACCTATAATAAAATGACCTATAATCTTACTTTCCCAAAATACCATTGCCTTGCAAGCTTCATAACTCAAGCTTCACAAATCAGATGAAGGACTTCTAGGACTTTTTAAAAAGCTAAGATTATGAGGAATAACTTACATGTTTGGGTCAAGGATAGTTGAGACATCCTTCTAGGTCAAAAATGGCATGGAAGTTGGTTGACTTTTGTTGACTGAAATCACATTCATCTGAGGACCTGTAACTTGTCGGCCTCATAACTTGAGTTCTAGAAATCAAATGAAGGACTTCTAGTACTCAAAATAAAGCTAAGAACATGCTCTATAAGTTTCATGTTGGGGTCAAGATGACATGAAACTTGTATCTTGAGATATGTGGTCTTGAAGTTAGGCACTAAACATGAGATTTTACATTGAAACCCTAATTTAGTAACTTCTCACACTCTTGATTCTTCTTGATTTGATCTTGGAATAACATCTCAAATGCCTCAACACAACATTCCATGATCATCATGACTTATAATTAAGCCTTAACCTCATCCAAATCCACAGTTGACTTAGGGTTGACCAGATGAAAACCCTAGATGCAACACTTTTGACTGTGGCTTTTTACACATGACACAACAACTTGGAAAAACTCCACAATGGCTCCCAAAGCATTCAATAAGCTTCTTCAACATCCCATATCCATAATCAGGAATTCACAACCCTCTGATGATCTTCAATTGATCCCCAAGTTAGGAGATAATCCACATACATCCACCAACTCTTTCAAAGAGCATTGACCACCTCTTGATGACTTTGATGAGTACTCATGCCTAAATAAAACCTCTTGGTAACCCCCTCTTGCTATACACCTCACTTGATCCCCTGCAAAATGAACAATGATATGCAATTCAGATGCTAGAACAATGAAATGAAACACAAACCAAGTAAAGAAAAGGTTGGGCAAATTTTGGGGTACAACAGCTGCCCCTATTCAAACGACTTGGACTTGAATGCGTGAAAAGAGAACGGCTTTCAAATAATCAAGGTAAAAGACGGTTGAATACCAAATAACCCGAAAATTTGCCAACCGTAAAAGATAGAAACTACACACAAAAATCTTCGGAGATAACGACACTGATAAACCTCTTGATAAAACTCCGCTGGGAATAAGAAAAAATTAACCAAGCGACTCTAGCCGGGGAGAAGAGAAACTTAACCAAGTAACTCTAGTAGGGGAAATACATAACTAAATGAATATATTCATCAAAAGTAGCACCATGGTCTGGATACCATATTGGCTGAAAAGTAACATTCCACGTTGTTGGAGTCTGGATACTCAACGAACAACATAACCATAAATTGTAGATTTGTCAGAATCTGGATATTCAACGAACAAAACCCGAAGCCTGAATGCTCAAAAATGACCGGAGTCTGGATACTCAACGGATAGAATGAATCACTAAACGAATTGCCGGAGTTTGGATACTCGACGCACAAACCAGAGCCTGGATGCTCAACAAAAATGGCCGGAGTCTGGATACTCAACGGAAAAATGGATTCACAAATTGGGAATTTGTCGGAGTCTGGATACTCGACGAGCAAAAACCGGAGCCTGAATGCTCAATGTGACAATCGGAACCTAGATGCTCAACGAAACTGCCGACTTTAATGGGAATTTACCGGAGTCTTGATACTCAACAGTAAAAGCAATACAACCCAAATAAGAAAATCACCGGAGTCTGGATACTCAACGGGGATATCAGAGCCTGGATGCTCAACGCAATAAACCGGAACCTAGATGCTCAACGGAATAAGATTTTGTCACAAATCAAGAATTCACCGGAATCTGGATATTCCACAAAATTTACCAAGGTCTGAATACCTAACTGACTTTACCGGAGTCTGAATACTCGACGGATAAAGTAATTCATCGCAAAAAATGAAAATTCACCGGAGTCTGGATACTCAACGGACGAGAAAGATATATCACAAATGTACTTATCAAGATCTGGATATCATATGAGTTCAAAACAATAAGATCAGCTGGGAAATAATATGAGCCATAATCTGGATACCACACGGGCTGAAGAAAATAACAACATTTGCTGTGATCTGGATATCACGAAGCATCAAGTAAGCTAACATGGTCTGGATACCATGCTTGTCTTTACCGGAGTCTGAACACTCGACGGAAGAAGAAATAACACCGATAATTGTGGTCTGTATACCACCAATACCTTTACCGGAGTCCGAATACTCGACGAATAAAGAAGTACATCAACAAACTTAACAGGGTTCAGATCCCCAACAGACTTTACCGGAGTCTAGATACTCGACGGAGAAAGCACAAGACGACACAAATATGCCATGGCCTGGATACCATAGGGGCGACAGAACATAACCACACCTGCCGTGATCTAGATATCACAAGGAAAATGACTGGAGTCTGGATACTCATGGGACAAACTTCCGAGAAAACACGAGCCGTAGTCTGGATACCACACGGGCTAACGAAAACTCAATCACATTGCCATGGTCTGAACACCATACAAGCAAAGATACCAATCACCTGGCGGAGATATGCCTGCAAACAAAGAGGTAACAACCTGACCTATGTTTCATATGCATATGTTTGAAAATGGCGTAATGCTCCATACAAAATGGAAATTCTACGCGTTTGGGTAGATGCTATGTACGCATGCAGATGCATCAGAATTAAATAAGCAAAATAAATGCTAGAGATACAGAAACCGTTCTACTGGAGAAAAAGAAAACAACCCTGTCATGGATAGCTTACACTTGCCAATAACGATTGGACTTAAACTGAGGAAATGAGCCCTACATGGCTTCTGTACTGGGGAACAAAGTTCTTACAAGAACAAAAAGTCCGGACTGAGCTGGGGATACACATCAGAACCTGCTGAGGAAAAATGCCTTGAACGACCTTCCTGAATACAAATTTTCCAGGGAATAGACAACTCACCGAGTAATTTAGAACAACCAGGCTAAACAGCCTATCTTACCTGGTAGAAACCATGCAATGCCCCGAACGACCCTCCAAGATACAACTCTCCTGGGGGAACAATGATTTGGCTGAGGTAAGATGACCAAACACTGGAATCACACCTTACCTGCCGGAAAATCAATGACTCTGCGAGGAATCAACTCTGCCGGAAACCTCAATCTGCACTGCTGAAAGCTGAACATCTACAAACAATCTACTAGAGAACAGTCAATACCAGACCACTGTTGGGGGAAACTCTAAACCTGCTCAGTGGAAAAACATCCCCAACTCAACTTGCCGGGGAGTAAGCACGAACATGTACTCTAAGGGGAATAGATGTACACCGACTTGCCGCCGGGGACAAGCACACACAAATCCTGCATACAACTCTACCGAGATAGAAGTGCCATTTTCAAATGCTGGGGAACAACTCTGGCTGGGAAGACGAATTCCATCCACCTTCCTGGAACCTTGCCCCATGGGTATCAACCCTGCAAAAGACAAACAGAACAAGACATCCTATACAACATGGACTATCTTGGTCATCATCCGTGACATTGTTCAATTAACTCAAAGTTTTAACAATTATTGGCCGAGGCCTGCAAGTTTATGAATGCGCAAGTTTATCAAAACACCGAGTGTTTTTCACAAACAAAACAGTAAAAGTTAAAACAAAACACACAGATCAAGTACTGGATAGTATATGTTTATTGACACAAGGCCTGTAAATAGGCAAAGTTTTACAACAGATGCAACCCCTGGAAAGAGGAAGCTGCGCAAAAATATACAGATATGCACAATACTAAAACAAAAGTGTACAAAAATGTTGGGAATGTGGCACAGACATACACCATGAGTTGATCCCTCTATGACTCGCCTGATCTCGAAGCTTTCTCGATGCTTTGTCTTTAGAAGAGATTGATTCGGATAAACGGCCCTCAGGTTCTCCCAATCCACTAAGCAATGAAACTCAAACACAGACCGCAGTCATTTGCTTTTCAATCCCTAGCCTGAATCGCCCTTTCGGGTTTTCAATTCACCGGGATACCCTTTTTTTTTTGCCAAAGTTGCCTTTTCAGGTTTTCAACTTTGCGGGTTTACATCTTTTTTCATTTTTATCCCTAATTTTTTCCCGAACCCATTCTTTTTCTTGGTTCGCCGGGATGCCCCATTTTTGCCTGGATATTCTTTTTTTTCTTTCCAGTGGGTCATTTTAAGCAAAGTATTTTTTAACTGAGTCTGTGTTCACAGGGGATGTAAAATCCTCACCGTCCATGGTGGATAACAACAAGGCTCCTCCGAAGAATACCTTTCGCATGACATATGGACCTTCATAGTTGAGAGTCCGTTTGCCCCTGTGATCTGATTGTGGTGGGAAAATATTTTTCAGCACAAGATCGCCCGTTTGAAAGCTTCGAGGGCGCACCTTCTTGTCGAAAGCTTTCTTCATCCGACTCTGATACAACTGACCGTATGCAATAGAGGCTAACCTCTTCTCGTCCATCAGGCTAAGCTGATTCAACCTGTTCCTTATCCATTCCGCCTCATCGAGCTTGACGTCGACCAAAACTCTTAAAGAAGGAATCTCGATCTCTAGCAGTAGGACAACTTCCATACCATATACTAGCGAGAAAGGAGTTGCCCCGGTTGATGTGCGTACCATCGTACGATAACCGTGCAAGGCGAAAGGAAACATCTCATGCCAATCCTTATAAGTGACAACCATCTTTTACACTATCCTTTTGATATTCTTATTGGCCGCTTCAACAACGTCGTTCATCTTCGGGCGATAGGGCGATGAGTTGTGATGTTCAATTTTAAAGTTCTGGCATAACTCCTTCATCATCATGTTGTTCAAATTCGAACCATTGTCAGTAATGATCCGCTCGGGAACTCCATAGTGACATATGATGTCCTTCTTTATGAATCGGGCTACGACTTGCTTCGTCATGTTAGCATATGAAGCTGCTTCTACCCATTTGGTGAAGTAATCAATGGCTACCAGGATGAAACGATGTTCGTTGGATGGCGTGGGCTCAATCTTTCCGATCATATCGATGCCCCACATGGAGAACAGCCAATGGGATGACATAACATTCAACGGGCACGGTGGCACATGAATTTTGTCTGCATAAATCTGGCATTTATGGCACTTCTTCGCGAATTTGAAACAATTAGACTCCATCGTTATCCAATAATACCCTTCTCGTAATATCTTCCGAGTCATGGAATGCCCGCCGGCATGCGTACCAAATGCACCCTCATGGACCTCTTCCATAAGCAAGCTTGCTTCTCTCTCGTCCACGCATCTGAGTAGCGCTAGGTCATGGTTTCTCCTGTAAAGAACACCGTCCTGGTTCATATAGAAGTTGCCAAACAATCTCCTTAGAGTCTTCTTATCCCGGGTCGACGCCCTTGGAGGATACTCTTGGTTCTTAAGGAAATTATGAATATCATAATACCATAGCTTGCCATCAACAGCTTCCTCAATGGCAAATACAAAAGCGGGTCTATCAAGGAGAGAGATGACTATTCTTGGAGCTTCATTCCAAAAATTCACCTTGTACATATAAGACAGTGTTGCCAGAGCATCTGCCATCTGATTCTTAGCTCTAGGCACATGGTGGAACTCTATCCTATCAAAGAAGGGTAACAGCCTCCTAGCATAATCCTTGTAAAGAATCCGATTAGGCTGACGAGTTAACCATTCTCCTTTGATCTGGTTAACCACTAGCGCTGAATCGCCATATACATCGAGATTCTTGATCCTCAGATCAATAGCTTCCTCCAGACCCATGATGCACGCTTCGTATTCGGCTTTATTATTAGTGCAAGGAAAAGTTAACCTGGCAGTGAAAGGGATATGGGATCCATGAGGAGTTGTGATAATTTCCCCAATTCCACTACCGTACGAGTTAACTGCGCCATTGAATATCATTTGCCATTGAGAACCCTTCTCCGGACCTTCATCGGGTAATGACTCATCACAGTTTTTCATCTTTATGAACATGATGTCTTCATCAAGAAATTTAAACTTCATTGGTTGATAATCATTGATAGGTTGCTCAGCAAGGCATTCTGACAGAACACTTCCCTTGATGGCCTTCTGGGAAACAAACTGGACATCATACTCTGTCAGTACCATCTGTCACCTGGAAATCCTACCTGAAAGTGCTTGCTTCTCAAAGATGTATTTAATCGGATCCATCTTCGAAATTAGCATAGTTGTGTGATTGAGCATGTACTGTCTTAAACGTTTGGCAGCCCAAGCAAGTATGCAACACGTTTTTTCAAGCATTGAGTAACGGGACTCACAGTCTGTGAACTTTTTACTCAGATAGTAAATCGCATGCTCTTTCCTTCCAGTCTCGCCGTGTTGACTGAGAACACAACCCATACTATTCTCAAGCACCGTTATATACATGATTAATGGTCTTCCAGCGACCGGGGTATCAGTATCGGAGGCTCCTGCAAATATTCTTTTATCTTATCGAATGCTTTTTGAGAATTTTCGTTCCAGACAACCGCCTGATCTTTCTTTAGAAATTTGAACATTGGTTCACACGTGGTTGTAAGATGAGATATGAACCGAGCAATGTAGTTTAATCTCCCCAGAAAGCCACGAACCTCTTTCTCTGTTTTAGGTGCTTACATATCTTGTATAGCTTTTATTTTTGCAGGATCAACCTCTATTCCTTTTTCACTGACAATAAACCCCAATAACTTTTCGGACCAAACTCCAAAAGTGCACTTATTTGGATTCAACCTCAACCTGAATTTCCTAAGCCTTTCAAACAACTTCAACAAATTAACCAGATGCCCCACCTTTGTTTGGGACTTTGCAATCATGCCATCAACATATACTTTAATCTCATGATGAATCATATCATGAAAGAGAGTCACCATATCCCCATGGTAGGTTGCCCCTGCGTTTTTCAACCCAAAAGGCATTACCTTATAACAGAACGTCCCCCATGGCGTGATGAACGTTGTTTTCTCCATATCCTCTGGCGCCATTTTGATCTAATTATAGCCCGAAAAACCGTCCATGAAGGAAAACACGGAATATTGAGCAGTATTGTCAACCAACACGTCAATATGAGGGAGCGGGAAATCATCTTTTAGGCTCACCTTATTTAAATCTCTGTAATCCACACACATCCGTACCTTACCATCTTTCTTTGGTACCGGCACAATGTTGGCGACCCATGTAGGGTAAGTCGTCACGGCTAAAAATCCCGCGTCCAATTGTTTTTGGACTTCTTCTTTGATTTTTACAGCCATGTCTGGTCTTGTCCTTCTGAGCTTCTGCTTGACCGGCGGACATTCCTCGCGCAGCGGCAAGCGATGAACCACGATATCAGTATCAAGCCCGGGCATATCCTCATACGACCAAGCAAAGATGTCACTATACTCTCGAAGCATCTCAACCAGTCTTTACTTGACGTTATTCTGCAACGCAGCTCCTATTCTGACATTTCTGACAACTTCTTCAGAACCCAAATTAATGACCTCAATCTCTTCTTGATGAGGCAGAATGATCTTCTCCTCTTGCTTCAAGAGTCTAGCTAGCTCTTCTGGCAGGTCTTCATCCTCATCAATCTCTTCTTCAACTTGAAATACCGGGTTGTCGAAGTCGAAGCGAGTCATAGAAGATTCTGAATCGGTGTCATCTGCAATGTGGATCCTGCAATGATAATGGTTAAATGTTTCAAATGATATGCAAAACAAACACAAAATCACATTGCCATTTTATTGTTAAAAACAAAAATAAGGAAGACAAAGATCACAAAATTTGAATGAGAAAAACACCCTTTGATTAATTGATAAAACCATGTTCAAACATAAACAAGTAAGCCCTGAAACAAAATACCGCTATGCCCCAGGTAGAACATAGGGTTATACAATAATTGAGAAAACAAAGCATTATTGTTTAGTTGTCACTTGGACGAATTCTTCAATGGACCGGTTGCACAGATTCTGTCCTAGAGTGCAAGGCTGAATCCAAGCATCCATATCACAATCACTGTCCCCAGCTTCATCATCGGAGATGGCGTTGATCTGCTCAAAGATGACACCCCCACTGGTAAACCTGACAGGCCCCCTGTATCACGGCGCGCTCTGTGAAGATGATGGGTGGTACCCCAGACCAAACTTGTCCTGCAATTTTCCCCATCCATGCGATGCCCCAGCCTGCACCACTGCTTGGGCCTCCTTAAAAGATGACATAGCCACTTCGGTCTCTTTGCTCACAACCGGAGACTTATCCTTGACCTGAACAGTTTCGAAGGCCTGACATAGGGTTTCATGAATTTCTCCATCTACCTCAACATATTTGAAAGAAGACAGCTGACTGATCATTACGTCCTCCTCTCCACAGACAGTGACAATGCTTCCACCTATAGCATTTTTCAGTTTCTGATGCAGCGTAGAGGTCACAGTTCCCGCTGAATGAATCCATGGTCGGCCTAGCAAGCAGCTGTAGGCTGGTTGGATATCCATGATATAAAAAACTGCATCAAAAATTTCTGGCCCCACCTGAATGGGCAATGTCACTTCACAAAATACCGACCGACGCGTTCCGTCGAAAGCTCTCGCTACTAAATCACTAGGGGTACAAATCAACCCCCGAGTATCTAGCTTCATCAATGCTTTCTTAGGAAGAACACTCAAAGAAGATCCCGTGTCCACGAGCATATGGGACATGACAGTTCCTTGGCATTCTATCGAGATATGTAATACGTTGTTATGGTTTTTGCCTTTCGGCATCAACTCTAGATCAGTAAAGCCTAATCCATTTCCAGCATTCACATGTGCAACCACCCCCTCAAGCTGATTGACAGAAATCTCCTGCGACACATATGCAGTATTCAGAACTTTCAAGAGCGCATTAGGACGTGCTTCCGAACAAAGCAGCAAATTCAGTATAAAGATCTTCGAAGGCGTCTGATGCAAGTGGTCGACTATCTTGTAGTCACTTTTCCGTATCAGCCTCATGAACTCTTCAGCGTCCTTCATCAAAGATTCCTTCTCACCAGCCTGAGAAGTTTCTTCTACCACAATCTTACCTTTTCCTTTATCGGCTTTTTTAGCTGCCAACTCAGGCACTGAAAAGATCCTGCCGCTTCTGGTAATTCCTCCTGCTCCTACAAGATTATCCACTGAGTCATCGGGCAAACTCTTCAATTCTACCTTCTGTCCATTACAAAATACCTCGCCTCCGCAATTCCACGGAATAGCTTTGGTACTCTCGTATGGCACAGGTCCTGCTTTGGTGAAAACAACTGTTGGTGGCCTAGGAGGCGCTGAAATAGTAATGGTCTTGTACGGGATCGAAATTGCCGCGATTTCACCCCGTCCTTCATCTATTACCTCAACAGGCTTCTTCTCAGCAGTCCGGTCAAACTGCAATGTTCCCTCATCCATCATGCTTTGAATACATATCTTCAAATCACTACATCCCTCAGGATGGCTCAAACAGTCGGCACAGTCTTTATTATAACCTAGGAACACACCCCTTCTCATCAATTTATCCTTCACAAAACTCAATGGCGTCTTCAGCTCATTTACATCAGTTATCAAGTATAAATTCTCCTCTACCAGAATAGCACCAACCCTAGCCGACCCATGATTTGATAAAGGGTGATGCACAACATTAGGCACGTCGTGAGAAAAGTCTATTGCTTTGCTATCTATCAGATCTTGTAACTTATGCTTGAATATCTTGCAGTTATCGATGGTGTGACCAGGTGCCTCGGAATGGAATTTGCAATGAGAATTTGCATCATAGCCGGGTGGAGGTGCACCTGTAAGAGGAGCTAAAATCCTGTTTTGGATCAAATGCAACTGCAACAATACCTAGAGCATTTGAGAATACGACATCGACGGTGTATCAAATACTCTATTTGTCCTGGCCCGATCCGGATATCTTCGGTAACCTTGTTGATTTTGCTGTTGTGTCTGTTGTTGTTGTCGTTGCTGCTGTTGAGGTTGTTATGGTGGTACAGGAATAGTAACACTAGCAACCTGTTGTTGATGATACTAATTCTGCTGTTGATTTCTACCTCTTCCATGAGAACTGGTTACTGAGTTAGTCTCGCCTTCGCGCTTCTTGTTACCAAACACTTTCTTCCCTCCTCCTCCAGCTGAGGGCACTTCACCTGCATGAATCTTTCCGAGATTTATACCGTTCTCCACCCTCTCTCCGGTGATTATCAGATCTGAGAAGCTACCCGACATACTACTGATCAACTTCTCATAATAAACCCCTGGCAGAGTAGCAACAAACATGTCAATCAGCTCACGTTCTACCATGGGCGGCTGCACCCTGGCAGCAAGCTCCCGCCACCTCTGGGCGTATTCTTTGAAGCATTCGTTGTTTTTCTGAGAAAGATTTTGCAATTGAACCCTGTTCGGAGCAAGATCACTGTTATATTGATAGTACTTCACGAAGGCCTCAGCAAGGTCCTTCCAGCTACGGACATTAGTAGGCTCCAACCCCATGTACCATTCAAGTGAAGGACCAAACAAACTGTCCTGAAAGAAGTGCATTAACAGCTTTTCATCGTCCGAATAGGCGGACATCTACCTATAGTACGAGCACAAGTGAACCCTCAGGCAGGTGGTGCCCTTATACTGGTCAAAGTCAGGTACTTTGAACTTTAGAGGTACTTTCAAATCAGGGATCAGTCCCAGATTGGCCATGTCCAGGCCCATGGAATTTTTATTTTCATAACTTTTCATCTTGTCTTCCAACAACTTGAATCTTCTACTAGCCTCAGCCGACATCTCAGCTCCCATGTCTCTCACTGAGAAAATATCCTCCTGTCCATCCTCACCCTAAGGCTGGTGCAGATTTCTGTGGAGGGCACAAGTACCATCATGACCCTGATGGACATTATCATTACCAACATTACCATTCTCTCCACCACTATTATCATTGGTTCCAAAAGCATTCCCATTTCCCCCAGCAGTAGAGATAGGTACAAAGTTATCAACTCGAGGAGTCTAAACACGCGGAGGGTTAACATTAGTCCCACCATGCAACACACTGTCATTATCACCTCGTACAATCAAGGGCAGCACTATAGTCCGGAGTTGTTCCTGTCCCTGAGCAACTCCCTGCATTACCTCCATAAACTGGGCCATTCTCTCCCTCATCTCTGCTTGCATCTGCTCCATCACTCTTTTCTGATTCCCCCTGGTAGCGTACCGGTGAGTTGTCTTATCAGCAATCCTGAAACACACTAGTGGAAGCACATGAAATAAGATTACAGTTTCAATGCACCTGCAATGCAAAAAATGCTAAATGCAACCATGTATGTATGCAACAGGGAAATTTCCCCCTCGATTCTAGTTCTAGTATAACAACTATGACAATGGAGAACCCCATAGAAAGGTAAATAGAGTATAAACTCCTCATATATAAACACATGCCAACATGCAATGTACAAACATCAACTGAGTACAAATAGAAAGGACCTCAACCAACAGGTTTGGTGATGGTCAGTACAACAAGCATAAGCAACAAGATACAAAGGAACAGATAAAGATAATCAAGTTGGATGACGAGACCAGAAATCCTCTAGAAACCTTTGCATCTTAGGATGATCTGGTCGAGTGAGTAAACCCTGTATGAGTAGCTCCTGCTGGCTAATGGTAGACTGTAACCCCTTAGCAAAGTCCTCACAAGCTCCTCTCCCAAAGCATGCATCAAGCTTACATCTCTTGGCATCAACCCTAGCTCTGAAATCCTCCAAGGTTGCAAGCGCTTCATGCAACTTACAATCACTATGTTGTCTGAGCGAAGCTTCATTTGAAATCTTCTCTTCCTTTTCTCTGAGCTGAGCCTTCAGCTTGCTGATCTGAAGCTTCAAACCATCTTCACGCTCCTTGTTGTTGGTAAGAGTGGCATTCCAATGAGCCTCAAACTTGGAAATCTTGAGATAAGCTATGTCTAAGTCTTGATTTTTAGTAGCAAGCACACTACTAACATCATTCATATCTAAACCCATCTGTTCTCTGGCGCCAATCTGCTTGGTCAAGTCCGTACCCAACCTGTTCACCAGCTCAGTCTGTTTCTTCAAAGAATAAGTTGCTTCATTCTTCTCGCTTCTGAGTTGAGCAATCTCTTTCTCCAACTCCTCATTAGTCTTCTGCAACTCTTCTTTTTCAAACCATAACTAATTATACTTTTGAATGTCCACGGTAGTAGGTTCCTCAATCACGAGAGGATACACAGGCGCAACTAAAGGAAATGGCATCAAGAACTTCGTATCCCTCTCATGAATCCAAGCCAACTACAAGTCATAAGCCTGACTGTTACTCTTTCCCAAGGCTGCTTTCCCTCTCCTATGAATACTTCTCCAAGCATGCTCAAGCCTGACTAAAGCATCACCCTCTAACAAACCGGTAAGATACAGAGATTATTGTATCTCCTCTTCCTTAGGAGCGTCTCTTAATGCATATCCAAACTGTCTGACCAACAACGAAGGGTTATAGTTGATGCATCCTTTCCTTTCGACCAAAGGGACATTAGGAAACCCGCCGCAACTATAAATAATATATGTACCGGGTATATCTCTGTCAAACCAGGTAATGTTTTCTGCAGACAATCCCATCAACCTATCTGACCACTCTGAAGTACCAGCAGTATCAACAAACGGACCGGTCTTGGGATGTGACTCATCAACCACCTGTATAACAAAGGAATGCAGCAAGATACATTCTTCCCCCTCCTGTTTTCATTTTTATGGTGAACAGAATGATAAACATCTCCTAGAAATGTGGGTACCGAGTTCCCTGAGGCTAGCAAATAGAAAGCATCCACATCCATAAAGTCTGGAAGATTAGGAAACAATACAATGCCGTAGATACAGAGAGCTAGAATGGCGCTAAACACAATCCAACAACCATCCTTGGCGAACTGCTGAGTTTTCTTAACCAGGAAAGGCAACAAAAAACCATATGTCCCACTTCTCTTAACCAGCTTCCCCTTCAACTCTGAGGCATCCAAATGCAATATAGCAGTGAGGTTAGCCAGATCAGGCTCAGCATCAATATGGAAGAACGACATCTGATCCAGAATAGGCACCCCTAACATCTCAGAATACTCCTCCAGGGTAGGTGCAAGAACATAATCTGGAAAGACAAAGCATCTCAACCGAGCATCGTAGAACTGCAGAAGGGTATAGACACCATTGATCTCATAGGCAGAAGGCTTGCAGACACACCTTGATAGTCTCCCATAAGCTTGTCTAAAGTCTTCCATCACCTTCCCATCAGCCATGGCAATCAAACTCCTCAAAGAACTAACATCTGGGGTAGGAAACCTGTAAGCAACTGTTCTCTTCAAGGGCTCCATGTCAAGCAATAAGGAACAAGACCCCTAGAATTGGGAAGGAAATATGCACCTGCAACCTAAATACATGTTAATGAAATGCAAATGAAAAATGCAAATGCACATGCACACAAGGGATCAAGATTGTTGTGTTGTTGATCGAGAAGAACCAGCGCTCCGATTTAGTACTGCCATATCACTGACATTAGGACCCCTTTGTACCAAGAACACAGATTCACACTGTAAAGAAAACCGGGTAATCCGAAAGCCAAAGTTTCCTGCATAACCCAATCCTTCTCACAGGTATGAACCTATCCACTGACAAGGTTCGGCATCCTATGCATTCATCAGCGTCACATACTTTCAAGAAACGATGATACATTCACCATTTCTAGTTTGGCATCATCATCTCCCAAAGCGGCCTCACTTAGCTGAATCCCAAATGATCGGTCCCCAGAGTCGACAACCCTCAAATCCAAAATCCCGTCAGATCCTAAGGACCGGAAAGGAAATCATCAAAGAGAATCTCGCCTGAGCGCGAATTTCATGGGGAACTGTGTCTGCTAAGCAAACAGGTTCACCCACTAATCTCCACTATTAATGCTAGGTTTATACTCAAGCATGAGTCTGGCTTATCTCTCAATGAAACTTCCCTCCCCACAGCATAACAATAATGATAGAACGCGAAAATAAATAAATATAAAACACATATGTACACACCCAAAAAGAAAAACAAACAAGCGCTAGGATTGACTCGCATAGGGGATATTCCTGCCCCTAGCAGAGTCGCCAATTGTCACTACTGCGACAAAAGCTGCCGACAAAGACAAAAGAGTCACCACCGTTCATTATTTATCCCAAAAGAGGGAGAGGAAACGATCAGAGAAAACCTAACGAAAAACGGGAAAAGACGAGGTCATCACAACCAAGTCCTAGGTTTGGGAGTCGGTTACCCAAGGGAAAGGTATGAGCACCCCTCACGTCCGTCCTACTCGACGGGATCCATGCTTGTTGTCTATCTAAAAGGGTGTTAAACTATCTACGCTAAAGGCCACAAGGACAAAAGAAAAGAAAAGAGACTCGATAGAGCATCACCGCTCTATGCCTACGTATTCCCTCGTGCAATGGGAAAGTCAGAGTCAACGTAGTTCGGAAAACTACGGCTAAAAGATGGGGAAAGGTTGCTCGTCAAGACATCGCGTCTTGTGCCTATGTATCCTCGTCTTGTACGAGAAATCAGAGCAAACGTAGTTCGGGCTAACAAGAACACTGGTTGGTTCAAAACTTTTACCCGAGTAGGGTTAACAAACAGTTCTAGCAGTTTGGTGTGATAGAACTAAAGGTTAAAAAAACTCTTGTTTACGAAAAGGTTTTCCAAAGTTAAGGGTACCAAGGGACAAAATGATTTGAAGTGTTTGTTTTGGTGTTTTTTAGAGAAGAAGTGTTTTGAGTTTGATTTGTAACTCATGTTGCACTAAAGACTACGACTTAGGAGCGAATGCGTCGCGTAGCATCCTAAGGATGTACACTAAACACTCTAGGTAATTGAGAGGAAACCACTCAATCACCATTCCCCAAGTAGCTTAAGGCTCGTAGCGTACAAAACTTGTTATTATTTATTAAGTATTTTGAGAATGTTTGAAGATGAGAGGAGAAAGGAACACACTAAAGGGAGACTAACTCAAACCTAATACTTGTCATGCAAAATATACCTAAAGTTGGGATACAAAAGGGAACTACCTAATGTTATCATGCATAGTTAGAACCTAATGTCTATCATAATCTCTCTTAACCAAGAGAGATTATAGATCCTAAGGGATGAAAGACAAAAGAAGAAGAAAGAACAAAAGAAACATGAAAATGCAAGCATGCAAACAAGTTATGCACAAATAGGATGAAAGTGAGGGAGGAAAATAGTGTGGGGAAGTAGCCTCCACAAGCTCATCTTAATCTTAAGCATGCACATGAGAATGCAAAAGAGAAAGGAAAAGGAGATGCACAAAAGCAAACACACAAATGCACCAAAATGTGGGATGAAATGGCCTAAACCACTCAAACATCAACCACAAAGTCACAAACCAAAACAAATGAAAGGAAAAAGGAAACCTAAGGCAAAGGGGGGATGGGAGGCTATATGAGGACAACAAGAAACGCATAATATGCACTCAACCATAAGCATCACAAGCAAAGTGCAAAAGATAACACAAAGAAGGTCCTCATGGATTCATCACTTTAGATATGCTTCAAGTACCTCCTAAGGAGGGACTAAACCACCTTAAATGACACTCCAAGGTCATGGGACAGAGGTAAAGATGAAGAACAAGATGCATAAACCAAACATGGAAAATCACACAAAAGAGAACAAGAAGAGGCATGGAGAAAGACCTAAGTCTTAAGCACATTCTACACTTGAAAACCAAGTGGAAAACCTACAAAAGAAATGCACAATCAACAAGCCAAAACAAAATGTCATGACCTAAAAATGAGAGCAACAACCTTAACATGTTAGCAACATGAATCAAAAGGAAATGAAGGCTCAAAGGATCCATAAATGTCATCTCAAAAGCAAACTAGGGCAATGTGTATGTATGAACCTCCCTTAGGGGTAACTTGACTTGCAAGTTACCTCAAAACTAGGAAAATGATTAAAAAATAACCATATAAATTGCACAAAGTCCATAAACATGTTGGAAACCAGAGGCCAAGAGATTACAATCAAGGTCACTTCACAACACCACCAAAGAAATTGATTCACAAGGGTGTCCCATTGTGAAGGGGGATTGTCGAGGGTCAAATGAAATGCAATCAAAGCCAAACCAAAACTCAACAAAACAGGGGTAAAATGGTCCTAAAAAATCACTCAACTCATCATTGATATGAGGATTGATTTTCAATCATTGGATCAAAAGGAAAATGCAAAAACAAATCAAGAACAAAACAATGTCAAGAAATAATTCAAACAAAACACCTCCAATTGATAATTCCTTTTTAAATTGAAAAATAATTCAAAAAATAAAATAAAAATTTCCTAAAAATAAAGGACATCCTAAAATGTCCTAAACATATTTGTGATGAATTTTATTAATTGGAGAAGTATTTTAATTTGAATTAAATCAAAACAGATGCAAAAAAAATAAAATAAATGCACGGTGCAAATAGTAAGCAGAAGCAGTTCAACGCATTAGGCTTGCAACAGAGGGGTGTGCTAATAGCAAACAAAGCCCAGATCCAGCCAGCAATGAAACACTGTGTTTCATTAAAACACGCTGGCAGTCAATGGATTCAAATCAGCAAGTCAGAGAGATCCTGAGTGTTGATCTCTTCTTAGTCAAATATTCAAATGGCCACACAAGCAATCCACGTAGGCAAAACAGAAACACAACCAGATGTCGGAACCACTTTTCCGGTCATCTTCCCCGGCCAACCTCCGGTGGAGCAACATCAAAAGTTCACCAAATCAAACAAAATTTAGGTCTAAACTCATCCTCGTGTTATGTAGAACACGAATCCAAGCTTAGTTTCCATTAATCATGCATAAACAAGCAAAATCGAAGAGATTAAAAATCAAGCTCAAATCTTAAATTGTAATAAACATGAAAAACAATGATCCAGCATTTGCCTACATGAGTAGGACTTTAGAATGCAACAAAAATGGAGTGAAATAGGTACATATTAAGAGAGGAATTTGGATTTGAAGCTTACCTAACGGAATCTCTCCGTTGGAGCTTCAAAGTTGCTCAAGCTTGATGAAAATGATCCCGACACGTTCCAATTCACTTGAGGAAGAAGGGTAAAGCTTCAATTCTGCTTGAAATGGCTCAATTTAGGATTCACGAATTTGAATTTCCACTTGCTTGCTCCAACTGTATTCTGATCAATTCTCCATAAAAATGCTGCTTTTTTGATTCAAAAATGACCTAGACCTTTATATGATGGATATAACAACTTATGGACGCCCAATTGCAGCTTATGGAGGCTTAATTGTGAGAAACTTTGAAAATGCTTAATTGTGAGAAATTTTGATTCAAAATGCTTGCTGGGATGTTACTTTGATCATGTGGATGATATTCAACCCTTGGTGTGATCAAAGGGTGGAGATTGGATTGTCAAAATTTCACTTGAAATTGCCATGAAGCTCCACGTGAAAATGGCACCAAAACTTGAATCCAATACTTGCATCATGTTTGTTACATATCTGTGAGTCAAAAAATGCACAAGCTTGCCCTAAAATGATTAGAAACCAATTAATTGCATTTCATGGTTTTAAGCTTTCTTCATGAAAAAGTCTCACACCAATTCTTCAATCCAAGCAAAATCCATGGTACCTTGATGTTTTATTGAGCAAATGACCCCATTTGGATAAAGTTTCATGTTGGAAATATTTCCATTTGAAGT
The DNA here is from genome assembly GCA_963859935.3 of Lathyrus sativus. Lineage (NCBI taxonomy): Eukaryota > Viridiplantae > Streptophyta > Magnoliopsida > Fabales > Fabaceae > Lathyrus > Lathyrus sativus. The sequence continues at coordinate 25,578 of CAWUDS030001915.1, forward strand.
ATGCAAAGTGGTGAAATGGACCTATAATAAAATGACCTATAATCTTACTTTCCCAAAATATCATTGCCTTGCAAGCTTCATAACTCAAGCTTCACAAATCAGATGAAGGACTTCTAGGACTTTTTGAAAAGCTAAGATTATGAGGAACAACTTACATGTTTGGGTCAAGGATAGTTGAGACATCCTTCTAGGTCAAAAATGGCATGGAAGTTGGTTGACATTTGTTGACTGAAATCACATTCATCTGAGGACCTGTAACTTGTCGGTCTCATAACTTGAGTTCTAGAAATCAAATGAAGGACTTCTAGTACTCAAAAGAAATCTAAGAACATGCTCTACAAGTCTCATGTTGGGGTCAAGATGAGATGAAACTTGTATCTTGAGATATGTGGTCTTGAAGTTAGGCATTGAACATGAGATTTTACACTGAAACCCTAATTTAGTAACTTCTCACACTCTTGATTCTTCTTGATTTGATCTTGGAATAACATCTCAAATGCATCAACACAATATTCCATGATCATCATGACTTAGAATTAAGCCTTAACCTCATCCAAATCCACAGTTGACTTAGGGTTGACCATATGAAAACCCTAGATGCAACACTTTTGACTGTGGCTTCTTACACATGACACAACAACTTGGACAAACTCCACAATGGCTCTTAAAGCATTCATTGAGCTTCTTCAACATCCTATATCCATAATCAGTAATTCACAACCCTCTGATGATCTTCAATTGATCCCCAAGTTAGGAGATAATCCACATACATCCACCAACTCTTTCAAAGAGCACTTGCCACCTCTTGATGACTTTGATGAGTATTCATGCCTGAATAAAACCTCTTGGTAAGCCCCTCTTGCTATACACCTCACTTGATCCCATGCAAAATGAACAATGATATGCAATGCAAATGCTAGAACAATGCAATGAAACACAAACCAAGTAAATAAAAGGTTGGGCAATTTTGGGGTACAACACTGGCGCCACCTCTAACTCTGTCTAGAGGGCATTTCTAACTCTGAAAATGCTATCATTTCGCATTGACTCGAGCAGCACTGGATACGGGTTTACAAATTACCAGCCCAACATGGTTTCCCGACATTTTGGCTTTAGCTAGATGTTGCCAAAGCCATTGGTCCGTCACCTTGATGACGTTGTGTGGGCTGGTTGGAAGCTTGATCATGCTGGTCACAGGAGCTGTTTCCGGTTTGTTTCGTCGACCCAAGGCTTAGAGCTGCATGCGTTCCGTTACAAACCCTCCTTCTTGTCACAGTGAGAATTGGATGTCAAATCATTAATTAACTTGATTCTTAAATCATTTAGTTCACCACCGGTATTTTATTTGTCCAAAGGAAGGAAAAAAGATCGAATTACCCATAATGCAATAAAAATGCAAAAGCTAGAGAGTTTAAGTTCGGAGGTTGGTTAAACTTAGGGAAGGTGCTAGCATCTTAAGTTTCTGTAGTACTCTACAGGAACCTCTTGTTTTATGGTGTTTATTGCTAAGGGTTATCTGCTTAAGGATGAAAGACCTAGTGGTTTAATTCTAAGTATACTCGCCAAGGCGTCGCATCTTGTGCCTACATATCCTAACGGGAATGGAATCAGAGTATTTGTAGTTCCCCTAAAGGTTTTAAGGAATTTCTTGACTATTGGTCAAAATTCCAAAGGGATAAGGTTTGTTGATTGATTGATTCTTGGAGAAAAGACGAGTCGTCATTTTAAGGGAGAACACTCGACTTAACCACCACAACTTGTAGGAGATGGTCTTTGCATCGTCTTAAGAGAAGGGCTCAAATACTCGGAATTATCGACGAGTATGCCACTATCTCCTTCAAGCAGAAAAGATCCTACATCACTCGAGTTATGGGGCAGGAGAATTACATCTCGACTGTCAAGATGACTCGTGTCTTATTCTCTAATGGTTTGAATTTATTGAATGAGTTGAAATGTATTTATCTAAGTTGTAAAGGATAAAAGAAAAAGGTCCTCCTTATGGGGTAGGATCTAACTTAGAAGGATCGACTTGAAAATGGTCAAGGATCAAGTAAGGGAAAATGGTGCAAATGAAATGCATACGCATAAGTGTTAAGTCATGCGCAGATTCTTCCTTTGGACGTATGCGATGTGATAAGGTAAAATGCGGATAAAGTAAAAGCATATGTAGTACCTCAAATTTTGTCCTACCTTTACATGGTTTCTAGTGCCGCTTTATTTCAGATGAATAAAATAGCACAATTGGCAAGAAACTGTGTGTAAGGAGTTGTGACTGTGAGAGGTCGAGAGTTCGAATCCTACCTTCTTCACTTTTTGTTTTTTTCTTTATGTTTATTCTAACTTTTCTATTTTTCATAAAAAAATAACAAAAATAGTTTTTTTAATTATTTAATTATTATTTTCGTATTTTATTTAAATTACTTTTTAAAAAATATTATTTTTTCACCTTTTTCCATATTATTCATAAAAACATCCAAAAATCATAAAATTAAAAATATTAGAAAAGATTTTGGTTTTTTTATAATATTCTTAATGTTTAGTAAATAAATAGGGTTTTAAGTTTGTTTTAATTTGTTTGTTTCAAGTTTGTTTTAATTTGTTTAAATTTTATTTAGTTTTGACTAATTATTTAAGTTGGGCTTTAAAGTATGCATTAGGTTAGAGTTAAGCCTAATTTGTTACCTATATAAGCATGAGTTGCATTTGAGAAAAGGGAAAGGAAACAAAAGAGAAAAATGGCGGCCGTTCTCACAACTTATCAGAAGAGGAGAGATTTTTGAAAAAAAACCATCATCGTTCATCATCAACGAACTCCACCGTAGAAAAGCCGCTTCAAACCTGGGAAAGGTGAGCAACTCTTATTTCTAACGGATGTTTTCTTTTGATGTTTTTTTTTGCAGGAAAAGAAGAAGGGATCGTGGCCATGCAAAGAAGAAGAAAAAAGCTTGTAACCGTAACCCTCCCCCAATTTATCTCCTCTTATTGTTTTTTTGTTGTTTTCTATTTTTCTTTCCTTTCATTTATCATTTGTTTGTCTCATTTTTTTAATTAACTTGAAATAATATTATAAGGTAGTAACTAGTTCTACAATTTTTCTTTTTGATTAAATATAAAAACTCTCTGTTTTTTATAATTAATATTAAAACTTCTCTTTTTGTTATAATTAAAAATTAAAAATTCTTTTTGTTATAATTAATATTAAGATTTCTTTTATATTAATATTTTTTTGTTATAATTAATATTAAGATTGCTAACTTTTTATTAAAACTTTAACGGTTTAACTCAAACTTTTTCTTAATAAATTTATAACATTTCTAACATTGTTTATTTTTAAATTTCTAACATTTCACACTTTCATTCTAATCTTCTAATTAAAAAAATACTAAAATAAAAATGCTTAATATTTCCGTTTAATTTTCATCTTTTGTCCTTGGGTATCAATCCAGTACTTTTCGCATTTTATTTTCTTTGGGTTGTAATTATGCGAGGCCATCGTCGCAGTTATTATTCTTGTTTATTTCCATGGATGTAATTTACGCGAGGCCATGGTCGCGATTTATTTTTTATTTCGCATTTTTTGGGGGATTTGTAATTTACGCGAGTGATCGTCGCGACGCTTTCTTTACCGCTTTCTTTACTTTCCGCACTTTAATTCTGCCATATAATAATTTGCTATATTTTGCATGATTTGCCATTAGAATCCTTTCCGAAGGATTAGATCTAGCTATTTGACCGCCGAGTCAATAACCCTAACCTTTGACCATTTCAAAACCCTAATAGCCTAGGTGTCCCACCGTGTACGAAAACGCCTTTTACCCTAGCTTTAGGTCAATGAGTCTCCGTACTCTTTTCAGGGTTTCCCGCCGTGGAACCCCTAATTTCAACCCTAATTTAATTAACAATTTCAACGTAGAAATAGGAGTTTTAAGACTCCATGTAAGCGTGTCCTTAAGATACGTTTACTCCCGTTGAAACCTTGACCATAGTCAAGAAGTTTCTAACCTCCCTTTCGAGGGGAACTACAATTACTCTAATTCCATTCCCGTCAGGATATATAGGCACAAGATGCGACGTCTTGCCGAGTAAACTTAGGACTAACCCTTAGGTCTTTTAGGTCACTCTATCCCTTAGCTCAGTATATATTTCAAACAGATAATAAAAATAAAAAGGCATACAATAAACAAAAGGTTCCTGTAGAGTACTACAGAAGTTTAGGGTGCTAGTACCTTCCCTAAGCTTAATCAACCCCTTACCTAGGTTTCTCCCCGCATTGTGTTTACGATGCAAAAATAGGTTTTTCCTCTTTTGACCTTTTCCTTCGGATAAATCAAAGAGCGGTTGTGAATTAAGAATTGTGATTCAGATTAATTAATAATTTGATATCTTATTTCCACCGCAACAGAAAATGGCGACTTCACTGGGGATTTCCCATGCAAAGAAGAAGAAAAAAGCTTGTAACCGTAACCCTCCCCCAATTTATCTCCTCTTATTGTTTTTTTGTTGTTTTCTATTTTTCTTTCCTTTCATTTATCATTTGTTTGTCTCATTTTTTTAATTAACTTGAAATAATATTATAAGGTAGTAACTAGTTCTACAATTTTTCTTTTTGATTAAATATAAAAACTCTCTGTTTTTTATAATTAATATTAAAACTTCTCTTTTTGTTATAATTAAAAATTAAAAATTCTTTTTGTTATAATTAATATTAAGATTTCTTTTATATTAATATTTTTTTGTTATAATTAATATTAAGATTGCTAACTTTTTATTAAAACTTTAACGGTTTAACTCAAACTTTTTCTTAATAAATTTATAACATTTCTAACATTGTTTATTTTTAAATTTCTAACATTTCACACTTTCATTCTAATCTTCTAATTAAAAAATACTAAAATAAAAATGCTTAATATTTCCGTTTAATTTTCATCTTTTGTCCTTGGGTATCAATCCAGTACTTTTCGCATTTTATTTTCTTTGGGTTGTAATTATGCGAGGCCATCGTCGCAGTTATTATTCTTGTTTATTTCCATGGATGTAATTTACGCGAGGCCATGGTCGCGATTTATTTTTTATTTCGCATTTTTTGGGGGATTTGTAATTTACGCGAGTGATCGTCGCGACGCTTTCTTTACCGCTTTCTTTACTTTCCGCACTTTAATTCTGCCATATAATAATTTGCTATATTTTGCATGATTTGCCATTAGAATCCTTTCCGAAGGATTAGATCTAGCTATTTGACCGCCGAGTCAATAACCCTAACCTTTGACCATTTCAAAACCCTAATAGCCTAGGTGTCCCACCGTGGACGAAAACGCCTTTTACCCTAGCTTTAGGTCAATGAGTCTCCGTACTCTTTTCAGGGTTTCCCGCCGTGGAACCCCTAATTTCAACCCTAATTTAATTAACAATTTCAACGTAGAAATAGGAGTTTTAAGACTCCATGTAAGCGTGTCCTTAAGATACGTTTAAGCGTGTCCTTAAGATACGTTTACTCCCGTTGAAACCTTGACCATAGTCAAGAAGTTTCTAACCTCCCTTTCGAGGGGAACTACAATTACTCTAATTCCATTCCCGTCAGGATATATAGGCACAAGATGCGACGTCTTGCCGAGTAAACTTAGGACTAACCCTTAGGTCTTTTAGGTCACTCTATCCCTTAGCTCAGTATATATTTCAAACAGATAATAAAAATAAAAAGGCATACAATAAACAAAAGGTTCCTGTAGAGTATTACAGAAGTTTAGGGTGCTAGTACCTTCCCTAAGCTTAATCAACCCCTTACCTAGGTTTCTCCCCGCATTGTGTTTACGATGCAAAAATAGGTTTTTCCTCTTTTGACCTTTTCCTTCGGATAAATCAAAGAGCGGTTGTGAATTAAGAATTGTGATTCAGATTAATTAATAATTTGATATCTTATTTCCACCGCAACAGAAAATGGCGACTTCACTGGGGATTTCCCTAATTTTTAAGGGTTGCCCCTATCTTATTTATTGTATGATATTTTATTTTATTAATTATCTGTATATATATTGTACCTTGCTTGGGATATGTGTGTTGTGAGATAAGTCCTACACCCGGACTTGAGTGACCTTATTATAGGAAGGTGAGATATTCGACGAGGCTTGCCGGGAGTGAGTCCCGACCAAGCTGACTCGAGAATCACTGCTCAGTTGAGACCCTTTCGAAAATGGTTCGGTTGAACGAGTTAGTCGTGAAAACTTTTACTATTTTCGATTGGAGTCCATGATATTGAGGACCCTAGTACCTTAACACCACATTGGCCTTATATAGGACGTAGTGCGGGAACTATGTGGGAGTAGTCCTACAATAGTTGGTACGCGATACTACACTCAAAAAGAGGTTCTCTTGAGAATATTATCGACCTCCGAGTCAGTCGAAAAGTTGATTATATCCGAAGGATGGACTGATGACATTGGGCACTTCTTTAGAACCTTGTTCTGCAGGTACAACTAACCTTTAGTACATACCTTTTTAGGATGGGTAGACCTTAACTCCATTCATTGTGCCTCCGACCTAGGACTTTGTTTGCTTGTGTATATGTGTGCATTGCATCCATAAAAGCATCATATCATTCCTAGTTTCAAGAAATTCAACAGTCCGTTGCAAATTCAAAATCAAAGATCTTTCGTTTTAAAGTCTTAATCTTTTTCCAACTTTTCCTTAAAATGTTTGCACTCGACCGTTGAAATTCTTGAAACAATTGCATGGCATTAGCATCACATTTTTGCATTGCAATTTTCCCCCGGTTTCTCATTCTCGGTTCTCTCGTCTTCCAGTGTCTCGTTGAGTCGCCAAGCTGGCTCCTCGACACAGATATCAAACTAGAGTAACTATAGAAGCCAAATGTCAGAACAAGAGGAATATAATGCAGAAATGCGAACAGAGATTGATGAGTTGAAAGCAAGCATGACCAGGCTGGATGAGATGCTTCAAATATTGATTGCCAAAGGAGATCCACCTCAGAGGACTGTTGTTCAGGAAGTTTCAAATGCTTATTCGACTCCTGTTCAAATGCCACCAGCTACTTGGCCTGAGTTTGGCTTACCTCCCAACTACTCTCCACCTATTGCATCTGCTGCTACAATTGGTCAGACTGTCAGACCAGTTTTTCAAGCTCCTGTCTTTACCGAGGCCAGACCTGTGGTCCGCACTGTTAACCAGAATGTCCAAGTTCCCTTTGAGAACCCTGCCTATGAGTACATTGCTATTGGTGCTCAAGGAGGAGGCCAGGAAGATTTTGTTGAGCCTGAGATTACCCGTGAACAATATCAGATCATAAATAAGAGACTCCAAGTTGTCGAGGGTACTGATTTCTTCAACGTAGATGCAGACAATATGTGCCTAGTTTCTGGTCTTGTTCTGCCTGCCAAGTTCAAGACTCCTGAGTTTGTGAAGTATCAAGGTCATTCATGTCCAAGAGCCCATCTAGTCATGTACTTCCGAAAGATGGCAGCTTACACCAACAATCAAAAGTTGCTCATCTATTGCTTTCAGGATAGTTTGAGTGGTGCTTCTCTCAAATGGTATATGAACTTAGAGCATAACAATGCCCACTGCTTTCAGGATCTCGCCAATGATTTTATGAAGTAGTACAAATACAATTTGGATGTGGCTCCCGATCGTCGTCAACTTCAAAATATGTCACAGAAGGAAAAAGAGTCGTTCAAGGAGTATGCTCAGCGGTGGAGGGAGTTAGCTTCCCAAGTTAAACCCCCTATAGCAGAGAAGGAACTTACCGGAATGTTCATGGATACTTTGTCGCCTTTCTATTGGGAAACGATGATTGGGAGTGTCTCTTCAAGCTTTACCGATCTGGTGACTATTGGCCAAAGGTTATAGGAAGGTTTGAAAAATGGTAAGGTATCTAAAGCTGCCGAATCTTCTAGTGGGGCAAAGAAATCCTATGGAAATTTCCATAAGAGAAAGGACGAGCAGACCAATGTTGTCATGACTGAATCAAGAAAGCCTCGCCATGGATCTCAACCCGTTGTTGCTCCACAGCCAGCTCAGGCTCCTCAACAGCCAGTTATTAGACAAGACCAGTATCGAAATAGGAATAAATTTGATCCTATTCCCATGACTTACACAGAACTGTATCCTTCCCTAGTTCAACGAGGGCTGATCACTACAAGGGCTTTACCACCTCCTCCTAATCCTCCTCCAGCTGGATTTAGGGCTGATCTCCAGTGCGTTTTTCATGAGGGTGCCTTGGGCCACGACTTGGAGCATTGTTTTGCACTGAAAGGCAGAGTGCGGGGGTTGATTCAAGATGGAATACTTAATTTTGCGGATAATCCTCCGAACATCCAGAAAAATCCTTTGCCAGCACATCAAAAGTGAAGCTTCAGTCTGACCCCAACAAATTATTTATGTTTCAGACAGGCTGACTCACGAATTTAATCATTAGGCTTTTGTTTCTCGTTGTTTGTACTTTCCTTATTGTTACACTAGTTATTTGCTTTCGAATTATGTTTGTACTTTTACATTAATGAACTGAACATTGCAACTTTTGATTTAATTCATTTTTATCTATTATTCGCATCTCTATGCTTTATCTTTCAAATATTTACTTTTGTCCAAATTTTTGGTATGCAAAGATTGAAGGGAGGATGACGAAAACGTTATACCCATAACTGCTGTCAGTATGCTTTCAATCAAACTTTGTTGACGATGTAAGACATTGTTTCAAATCCCCAAACACTGGAGAAATAAGGAAGTTAGTCCCTTGTCACCCCTTTCGAGCCTCGAAGTTGGAATTTCTTTATTTACAAAAAAAACCCGCAATCTTAACCTGGGGCATGGGTAGTTCTCAGTTAACTTGGTTGTGTGTTCCTGCAATACACCTTTCATATAAAGGTTGCATTCACAAAAGTTTCCTTCGCACACAGCAAGCAAGTGTCGAAGATGTTTTCCAATCAAGAAGTCGATGATGGTTCACCGTAATCATTAAGCCAAGCAGACACTTTCTTTCAAAAAAAGAATAAAATAAGCCCACTAAGTCAAAACCTATGAAGGAGACTTAGGCAAAACTGGGGCATCCCGCTAACTGTGTGCTTTAAAAGAAATAGTTCAGGAAAAAGTTAGGGATAATAAAAAGAGGAGATATTTAAATCCTTATCCTGAAAATCCTCAATGTCAAAACTTACCCAATGTTATAGGGAAGTAGTGGCTGCCTTTTCATAGGTCCCTTGACTTTTGAACCATCATTGCTACCATCAGTGCAATTCCTAACCTATAGGAACCCAAATGCATAATATGAGTTAACTGAGCATAGGACTGAAGATCATCATGTAGATGGGATGGGTACAAATAAAGTTTGAGCCTTTATCTTTGTTTCTTAAACCGTGAACTAGGCCACGTTACAACCTTCAAAAGACCTAATTGAAGCAAGGTTATTTTGAAAGTATACTACAGCGGGGTTGCGTAAGCTGACTCCTAAAGATCTTTGTGAATCATTTATTTTGGCAGTATACCTTTATTTTAAACTTTGAGCGTCTTGAACCGCGATGTTCTGACCAACGACTCGTTTATTTTTATCTTTCACAAAAAAAAAATTGATTTCAAAAGTTGCATGAACTTTGCATTACCATGTTTATATGAATATTTTTGTTTGCAAGCTGACTTTCCTCTAAGGAATTTTCAAACAATGTGAAACTTGGTCGGTGATCCTATCAGGGGCAAGTTCATTTTACATCCTGTCTAAGAATCAATTCAAGATTTTCTCAAGACAAGGTATTCTCAGATTTGGTTTATCCCAAAGATTTTCAAGACCCAAACTGGGGCAGCCTTCCGAGGGTATATGAAACAGTCATTTTCACGAATCAAACAAGCTGAAGTAATTATCAGTTCATCTATAACAGACGGTTTAGTCTGGGGCAGTTACTTGAAGAATCCCCAAGAAACTATTCATCCTTCTTATAAGGATCATCAATTTGATACAGTTTAGAGGTGTGGCAGATATGTGTGCAGCAGTAACTTCTTGGGTCCCTAAAGCAGAATGTTAGTGATCTCTGTGTTGAGGAATTAATCTCCCAGTCTTATTACCTCACTAAAAGAGTCGAGCCTTGTTGTTGACATTTATGTTTGCATTTGATCATATATCATAGCATTATTCATATACATATGCATATCATGAGTGTTTCATCCTCATTTGCATTTCTCCCGAGGTTGTGTTTTATCCACGTCTTACCTTGTGGTCAAAGTCCAACTTGGCACCTATCAAACAATTTTGTGTCGTGTCTATCTGACGTTCTTCCAGATATGACATTTCTCATCCGATGGTTTTCCAGATATGTCTGTTCCTCTTACATCCCATATTATTCTCAGATATTGTGTTTATACCTTTCATCCAAAGCCATTATTGGATGTCTGGTGACTTTTTTTATCCAATGTCATTCTTGGATGTCTCATTGGTTTCTCTCTCTGATGTTTTTCCGGGGTGAGTTTATGTTCTTCCAGAACTTATCTGACGGTTTTCCAGATACTCCTTTCAATTCTGATGGTTTTCCAGAATTTATCCGATGGTTTGTCGGATATGCTTCTCTTTCTGACGGTTTTCCAGATCGAATCTTTGTTCTGATGGTTTTCCAGATATCCCCTTTGATTCTGATGGTTTTCCAGGATCTATCTGATGGTTTCCCGAATCTATTTATTCTTTCTGATGGTTTTCCAGATCGAATCCTTGTTCTGATGTTTCTTCAAGAACTTATCTGATGGTTTTCTAGATATTTTCCTTCGATTCTGATGGTTTTCCAGAATATTTCCGATGTTTTCCCGGATATGTCTCTCCTTCTGATGTTTTTCCAGACTGAGTGTTGTTCTGACGTTCTTCCAGAACTCCTTTGTTGCTTATCTGACCTTCTTCCAGATGTGTCTTCAAACTCTTCCTGTACATTTAATGTTTTCCTAAATGTTCCAGATGTTTCTGATGTCTTGTTTTTCTCTCTGTTTATTTTCTGATGATTCCTGAAGATCCCGCTCGATCTCTTCGTTTAAAGGAACGTCCGGAAAACTCCAACACTTTTCGTTTACCTGATCCTACCTCCGTGTGGATCCTGTGTTACCTAGTTGTCCTAGAGTGTCAGCCGGTCATGTTTGAATCTGTTGCACGGTTACTCTTGGATATTCCCCAGTGGAGGTCGTCTCGCTGGTGCCATCTCCATTGAGGATCCCATTCTTACTGATCCTTTTTAAATGGCAACCGGTCGTGTTCGTACCAGTTTCCCATCACTTTAGAAGTCCCTAGTGTCGTGTTGTCTCTCCAGTGCGTCATTTTCCCTAGAATGGTTTGTCCGTCGCGTATGGCCCCTGTGTCGTCGTGTCGTCTGCATCCTTGCATTCATCATTCCATCATACGCATCATATTAAAATCATGGCATGGTCGACATTTTAGTTTGTTTTATTTTGTCCATATCATGGCATAGCGTTATGTCTAAGGGCAAAAATTTTCGGTTATCTGTATTTAAATCTCTCACCCGTGATTCCTCGAGTCTCTGCTACTCATATCATCCGGTGAAGCTATTTAAATATGGGCAACTGTAGTAC
>CAWUDS030001916.1:0-75924 GCA_963859935.3 Lathyrus sativus
AGCTTCGCCAGGCGAAGCCTAGCGAGTGTTGGCGAATAATTATATTTAAGTCCCAGTGGACTTCGCTGGTGGGTTCGCCAGGCGAAGTTGAGTAGCGAGGGTTCGCCCAGCGAAGGTGCTGGCGAATGGTGGCGAATGAAGTCAGTAGCTACTGACTTGGGCTCGCTGGGAAGTCTCGCCAGGCGAAGCCTAGCGAGTGTTCGCTGAGAGAGTTCGCCAGGCGAAGGCCAGGCGAAGGTTCGCTGCGAGGGTTCGCCAGGCGAATGGAGGCGAATGTGACAGCATTTTTCCTTTGCTGTGTTGTTCATGTGGAGATGGTTTGGTTGCCTCTCAGAGGTCAATACCTCTATGATATGATATAGATATGATCTATTGTGATGATGTGTGTTGTGGGTAGCCTACGGGCGTGAATCCTAGAATTGTGATTTGAATGTTAATTGCATCAAGTATAAATACATGTGAACATAATAGGTGATTATGTGTGTATTATTTAATGAACTTGTGAATGCTTGATGTGTATACAATTATGTGATGAGTATGCATGAGAACATTGTGAATATGTGTGCATCACTTGTAATTGTATGATTGGTATTGTGATGTGAACACCTTGATTGTTGTGATATATTCTGTATGTGCAATCATTGTGTAATTCTTGAAGAGATGAATTATGTAAATGCATGAGATTAAGATGTCGGTCTTAAGTGCATTTGTTGTGGTTGATTGTACATGCATCATTTAGTCAAGAGGCAATGTCTGTTAGTTTCGTGGAAACTAGTGGCTTGTCCCAAACCTAGAAGAGTGGGTTTGAAGGCTTAGAGGACGGGCCTTTGTGGTTATCGGTCTAGAAGAGTGGACCCGGTTTAATGTAAAAACCGAAAAAGATAACGGGTTATCGGTCTAGAAGAGTGGACCCGGTTTAATGTAAAAACCGAAAAAAAGATAACGAGAGTCGGTACCGCATTGCATGAGTTGCATTGAGTTATTGAGTCACATTGATATATGACATATGCATGAAGAGATGCTTATGTGTGAATGATGAGATTGTGGAAATTGTAAGTGTATGCATAATGTGGAAATGCTTTGTGAATATCCAGGTTTGTCTATATATGTGTGGTAAATATATATGACTAAGAGAATGAAGTATGGTGAGAAATGTGAATATGTGTTATATGACTACCTATATATATATATATATATATATATAATCTTATGCTTTGATTATTATGGTAATATTTCTCACCCTTCTGCTGTTTTATAATGCTCTATGAGGCATTGCAGATTAGGATGCTGGAGTCCTTTTGTGAAGTTAGTCTTCATTCTTTTGAGTCGGCTGCTCTGATATGTAACACCGGGTAGTTAGACTAGTATAGTCATTCTTTTGTGATACATTGCGATGTATCAGCTGATGTGGTTTTGTAATCTAACTGATATGATGCATTAATCTGGATGACTTATGTGTATTTGAATTAATATTTTGGAACTGATCAAATGATGTTATTTTCCGCTCAAGTTGAAGGTTGAAATGTGAATTCTAAAACTACGAAATTGTTACATATTTTATGGAGCAAAATGTTAAAGAGTTTCGTTGGTGAAATTGTGGCATTCTTCTTTTATACCTTATTATAAAACCTTTTTACTCTGATAATTTGTATGTGCTTAATTGTTTTATATGCATTTATTTGGGGTGTAGAAGGGGGTGTTACAACTCGGCCCAGATGATCTGCTGCAAAAGCAGCCACACTTACCATCTCAGAATTTGCCATAGCATAAAGGAAGAATAACTCCCTTTGAGTAGCAACTCTCGTACTGTCTCCCCTACTAAATAGAGTGTATGCCAGGCCCTTCTGTACATACCTAAAACAAGGATTATGGATCCCTGACGCATTGGCACCTTTTGAGATATAACCAGACTTACCAGTAATGACCGTCCAAAAAGCTTTCACATCAAAAGTATCAGGGACAACTCCGGGGCCATAAATGGGGAGTCGGAGGATGCCTCCTAAATCTTCGACGCTGAGCTCATGATTAGTATTAAATAGCCGGAATTTCATTGAGCCATAAAAAATTTGCATTGTTTTTATCCATCTTTTCTTCAAGTGAAAGTCAATAGTACTTAAAAACTCCAACGTTATACGCTCATACATCGGAGCTTCTAAATGCATAAATTCCAACATACCAAGACTATGAAACATTCTATCAATTTAAATATTCAACCCTAACTAAGACAAAGTTTTGTTACACATGTACTTGGTTGGCGTAATTTTACGCTTGACGTGGCATGCATAATGTTTTTCACGCTCGAGGTTGTCGAAAATGATGTCGTGCACGTTCGGCGTGTCACTGGCTCGTTTCCTTGGCGTTGAAGTTTCTGTCTCTGGTTGTTTTTGTTTAACCACGTGTCGGGGAGGCATTCTTGTTCGTTACCTGAAACACAGAGAAAATCAAGAAAAAAAATTATAAGGTTAGGGGAAAATTGTGGAACGGTGTAGAAGACGGGGAGGGGAACAATTTTTATGAAGGTGGGATGGTGTTTTGGTCTACAGATTGTGTAAAAATTGAAGTTTTTTGGTGGTATGGTTTTGGAGGATTTGAGAGGAATGGAGGTAGAAGATGAATAATGATGGGAAATAATGAGAGAAAATCTAAAATGATGAGGGAGATTGAGGTTTAATTGGGTAATGAAGAGGTGGGATTCATGTGGGCCCACCAAACTCAAAAGAGAAATTTTTGAAAAAAATTGTTCAGCATGCCTGACATGGGCGGCCATGTCAGGATGTTGTTTTCCACTTCCTCTATGTTCCAAAAGCAACTTTCCCCAGTAGGCCTGACACGGGCAGCCGTGTCAGCCTACTGGAATCCTTCATTTTCCACTTTTTTCTCCATCACATTTCATGGCCTGACACGGGCCATGTCAGGTGACACGAGCGGCCGTGTTAGGTCCCTGTTTTCACACAAATTTTCCCCTTTTCGCCTGTTTTCCGATTTTTCTCAAGTACGCTTGATTTTTCATGTTTTTGCTCAAACATCCTGCTCTTTGGGGAAACTTCTTCTGTTGTGAGTGCTCTGTATAAACCTAACAATCCTACAAAAAAAGAAAAAAAAAAGCGTTAGACATAAACGCGTGGGTTGCCTCCCACGAAGCGCTTCGTTTAACGTTGTATGGCTCGACAGTCATTCATCTTATCATGTAAGACGAACATCTTCGATCTGACTACCCTCTTGGCCTTGGTAGTAAGGCTTAAGCTTCTGTCTGTTGACCTTGAAGGTGTCTCCATTAGCTTTATTTTTTAGTTTGATTGCTCCATGCGGAAACACCTTATGCACCATAAACGGTTCTAACCATCTCGACCGTAATTTTTTAGGAAACAACTTCAACTTGAATTAAACAGCAAAACTAACTGTCCCTCCAAAAATTCCTTTTTCTGGATTTTCTAATCATGCCAAGTTTTTGTTTTTTCTTTATAAATCTTGGCATTCTCATATGCCTAGTTCCTAAACTCTTCCAACTCGTGGAGTTGAAGAGTTCGGGATTCGCCAACTTTCAAAAGATCACAGTTCAGGAACTTGGAAGCCCAAAAGGCATTGTGCTTGAGTTCGAGTGACAAATGACATGACTTACCATAAACTAATTCATAAGGGAACATACCTATAGGTGTTTTGAACGATGTTCTGTATGCCCATAATGCGTCATGCAGCTTCACTGACCACTCTTTCCGAGAAGCACTAACAGTTTTTTCAAGGATTTGTTTTATTTGCCTGTTAGACACTTCAACTTGCCCACTTGTCTGCGGATGATACCGAGTGGAAATCTTATGATTCACATTATACTTCCTCAACAAGTTTTCCATCAACTTATTCAAAAAATGAGTGCCTTCATCACTGATTAAAGCTCTCGGTACTCCAAATCTAGAGAAGATATTATGCTTAAGGAAGTGCACCACCACTTTAGCATCATTTGTGGGTAGCGCTACAGCTGCCACCCACTTGGACACATAATCGACAATGACCAGAATATAGTTTTTTCCAAGGGATGGTGGGAAAGGTCCCATGAAGTCTATACCCCATACGTCAAACAATTCTACCTCTAACATAGAGCTCTGAGGCATCTGGTTCCTTCAGGAAATATTACCTGTTCTTTGGCACCTGTCATATCCTCGGACGATATGATGAGCGTCCTTGAATAAGGTAGGCCAATACAACCTTGACTCGAGGACCTTTGTAGCTGTCCTATCTCCACTAAAATGTCCCCCGTACTCAGAATCATGACAGGCTTTCAGTATGTCTTTTTTCTCCTCTTTCGGAATACATCTTTTAATTAAACCATCCATTCCCCTTTTGTATAGGAATGGGTTATCCCATAAATACAACCTGAAATCATATAGAAACTTTTTCTTTTAGTTAAATTTAAAATCATCAGGTATTACTCCACCTTCCAAGTAGTTTTCATAGTCGGCAAACCATGGAACACCAGTAATAGCCAGGATTCGCTCATCTGCAAATGTGTCCCAGATTGGATGCTCTTTTTCAGTTTCCTCTATTGGGGACATGCAAGATGAGTGATCTGCAATAGTATTCTCACAACCCTTTTCATCTCTAATTTCAAGATCAAATTTCTGAAGAAGGAGGATCCACCTTAAAAGGTGAGGCTTTGATTCTTGCTTGGCGAACAAATACTTCAACGTGTCATGGTCAGTATAAACAATAATTTTGAAACCAAGCAAATATGACCTGAATTTGTCAAAAGCATGCACTATGGCCAACAACTCCTTTTTAGTAGTTGCATAATTCATTTGGATCGGATTAAGGACATGACTAGCATAATAAATTACATGCAACAATTTGTCCCTTCTTTGCCCAAAGATAGCCTTGACAGCAATGTCACTAGCATCACACATTATTTCAAAGGGTAGTGACCAATCAGGGGCTATCATTATAGGTGCAGAAATTAACTTACTCTTTAGAGTCTCAAAATCCACCTTACACTTTACATCAAAATTAAAGAGTTTGTCTTTGACAAGCAAATCCGCCAAGGGTTTGGCAACTTTTGAGAAATCTCTTATGAACCTGCGATAGAAACCTGCATGTCATAAGAAACTCCTAATCCCCTTTTCATTCACTCGGGGTGGGAGATTAGCTATCACTTCCACTTTTGCTTTGTCCACTTCAATCCCCTTGTGAGAGATCTTATGTCCAAGCACTATACCTTCCTGCACCATAAAATGACATTTCTCCCAATTGAGAATGAAGATAGCTTCTTGGCACCTTTTCAAAACAAGAGACAAGTTAGTTAAACAAATATCAAAAGAAGAACCAAAAATAGAAAAATTATCCATAAACACCTCCATATGCTTTTCAAGCACGTTGGCGAATATAGATGTCATACATCTCTGAAATGTAGCAGGGGCGTTACATAGCCGAAATGACATCCTTCTATAGGAAAAGATACCGTAAGGGCATGTGAATATGGTCTTGTCCTGATCTCTGGGGCTACAACAATTTGATTATACCCCAAGTAACCATCCAAAAAGCAGTAGTACTCATGACCTGCAAATCTTCCCAACATTTGGTCAATGAAAGGGAGAGGAAAATGATCTTTTCTAGTTGCAGTGTTGAGTCTCCTATAATCAATAATACACACTCTCCAACCTGTTATAGTTCGAGTGGGGATCAATTCATTATTCTCATTTAGAATAACCATTGTTCCTCCCTTCTTTGGTACCACATGCACCAGACTTACCCAAGAACTATCGGAAATAGGGTAAATTAACCTCGCATCCAACAGTTTAACCACCTCTTTCCTCACAACTTCCTTCATTGCTGGATTTAATCTTCTTTGGGATTAGACCACTAGTTCGTGAGTATCCTCCACCAGTATCTTATGCATGCACACTGTGGGGCTAATTCCTTTCAAATCCCCAATAGCCTATCCCATAGCGCTATTTTATTTCTTAAGTACCTGTACCAATTTTTCCTCTTCTTTTTCTTTCGTCCCAGAATTGATTATAGTGTTGTACCCCAAAATTTGACCAACCCTTTCTTGGCGTATGTTTCATTTCATTTTAGCATTTGCATTTGCATAGCATTATTCTTAACAGGGGATCAAGAGACGTGTTCCATTCAAGAGAAGAGTCTCAGGGGTTTCAAACTCAAGCAAGAGTGTTTATTCAAGTCATCAAGTGAATGCCATCACCATGAGGTTGTCAAAGCTCCTTGAAAGGAAGGATTGATGTGTGTTGTTTGTCTCCTATCTTAGGGGTCAACAGAGGATCATTAGGGTTTCATAAGATCATTGTTGAGGATAAAATGTGATTGAGAAGCTCATTGGGTACCTTGAAGGTCATTGTGGAGCTTGTCTAGGCTTCTATTTCATTTGCAAGAGGTCACAGTAAAAGGATGTGAATCTAGGGTTCATCTGGTCAACTCAAGGTTAATTGTGAATTTGAGAGAGTTTGAGACTTAGTTCTAAGTCATTAAGGCTATGAGAAGTTATCTTGAGACATTTAGGATGTCATGTAAAGTTCAAATCAAGAAGGATCAAGAGTTCAAGGAGTTACTAAATTAGGGTTTCAGAGTATCTCAGTGTAAAATCCCCTTCTTTAGTGCCTAACTTCAAGAACATTTTCACCTATGATACAAGTTCAATCTCATTTTAGTGCAAACATGAAACCTATAGAGCATGTTCTTAGCTTTCTTTTGAGTACTAGAACTCATCCATTGAGTATGTAGAACTTAACTTATGATGCCAACAAGTTAGAGGTCTCAGATGAACTTATTTTTAGTCAACTAAATGTCAACTCACTTCCAAGACATTTTTGACCTAGAATCAAGTTTCTTCTCAACTTTAGGTAAACATGAAAGTTGTTCCTCATGATCTTAGATTTCCAAAAAGTCATAGAAGTACTTATATCATTTGTAGAACTCAATGGTCTTGGCAAGGCAAGGGTATTTTGGGAAAGTTTCATTATAGGTCATTTGTTTTATAGGTCATTTCCATGGACTTATGTACCTCAAATGCACTTCCAACCAACATGAAATTTGTTTATAAAGGTCTCATTTACATCATAAAGCTCAAGATTCATGTGAATTATGGATTAGTATGGCCATGAGGAAAGATTTTCAAGTGGAATTTGAACTTTTAAGCATGATATGAATTTGTTTCATTTTAAGTCTTACTGTCTCATTTTTGAATCAATTCAAATCACAATATGATCAAAAGCAAGATTTCACAATTGAATGGGTACCAAATGCATGGAAACATGACAATTTTCAAGTTTCTACATGAGAAATTTTTGACTTCAATCTCACAATGAGGACTGTAAGTGCTCTTGATTTGCTGCATTTTGTCGCAAAATATTAGTATATGTATGAATGTCATGTTTGATGTTGTTACATTCATAATATAGACTGTGCAGGGTAAGTTAACTAAGCTAACTATAAGTTAAGATGGATTTCATACTCAATGTTAAGACATAGGTCGTATGACATCAATCAGAAGTTTGTTATTCTGGTAGCTAGAACTCAGGAAACAACTCAGAAGCTCAAGCTGGAATGCAGGAGACATTTTAGACGCCCTAGGGGAACTAATATGTACCTGATTAAAGTGGCAAACGGGCAGAATACTAAAGAGAGGTTTTATGATGGATAAAACCTAACTTATGCGCCTAGACCCAAGGACTGATCTACTGCTATATATACCAGGAGAAGCAATCCTATAAGGCAGCTGTTGGAGATAGAGAAGCAGAGAAACCACCATAGTGGTTTAGAAGTGAAGAGATTGTTCTTCACGATTGTGTCTTAGCAATACTTATAATCCAAGAAACTGTTGATTGCATTGGTTAGGTAGTTTCTAGGTTGTGTACCACTCGAAGTTGTTAAGCAAGAGTGTGTGTCACTTGATGAAAGCTTTGAAGCAAGATCAAGGTGTGTGTAGTTGAAGTGTCTCTTCATTCTACTGTTTAATTTGTAACTGGTTGATATCATTGGTGTGTGATTGTAGGGAGTGAGTGGGTATACTCAGGTCTAGAGTGTCTCTAGGTTAAATTGTCATTGGGTAGGTTTTAAGTGAGGAGTGCAAACTGGAGGTTTGACTCTGAATTAATTCTACTGATAGTGAAATTTCTCCCTAGCTTGGTAGCCCTCAGATGAAAGTGTGTTTCACTGAACTGGGTCAACAATAAACTGTGTTATTTACTACTTTATTATTACTGCATAATAGTAGGTCTATAGTGAATGTCACAGTGGATGTTATAACTTCTATTAGAACATCCATCGTGCGCTGGCCAGAATTTTCAATTGGCATCAGAGCAGGCACCCTGCATGTTTATTACTGGGTGAGATCTAGGGAAACAAAATTCTGGTACTATGGATAAAGATATTGGATTCACAAATAGACCTCCAATTCTGGATGGTTCTAATTATGACTATTGGAAACCTAGGATGATTGCCTTCCTAAGGTCCTTAGACAACAAGGCTTGGAGAGCTACAAACTCTGGTGGGAACATCCTATGAAGACTGACAAGGATGGAGTATCTGGGCAAATTCCTGAAGAGGAATAGACCAAAGAGCAAGAGGCATTGGCTCTTGGAAACTCTAAAGCATTGAATGCACTCTTCAATGGTATAGACAAAAACATCTTTAGACTGGTCCACCACTGTGAACTAGCAAAGGATGTTTGGGACACTCTCAGAACCACTCATGAAGGAACCTCCAAGGTCAAAATGTCAAGACATAAAATGCTGACCACAAAATTTGAAAGTCTAAGAATGAAAGAAGATGAGACCATTCATAACTTTTACATGAATGTTCTTGAACTAGCTAACACCTCAGGAGCTTTGGGAGAAAAGATGACTGAAGAAAAGCTTGTAAGAAAGATACTAAGGTCATTACCTAAAAGGTTTGCAATGAAGGTAACGGCCATTAAAGAAGCTCAAGACATTTGCCACATGAAAGTGGATAAACTCATTGGATCTCTTCAAACTTTTGAGATGGGGATGTGTGATCAGGCTGTGGAGAAAAAAAGCAAAAGTATAGCTCTTGTCTCAAACTCTGCAGAGGCTTCAGACCATAACAAGGAGGAAGATCTATCAGAGGCAATGGCCATGCTTGGAAGACAGTTCAACAAACTGGCCAAAAGGATAGATGCTAAGTCTAAGCCTTATTTCAAAAGCTTGCCTGCTGACAAAGAAAAAACTAAAGATAAAGCCAACCAAAGCAGTGGAGTACAGTGCCATGAGTGTGAGGGATATGGACATGTTAGAAAGGAATGTCCCATATACCTTAAAAAGAAGGGAAAAGGTCTAACAGTCACTTGGTCTGATGAAGAGTCAGACAGTGGATCAGAAGGAGAATCATCCAAACATGTTACTGTTCTCAATAGTGTGTGTGTAACTGATGGTGACTCAAGTGAAGAGGAGCTAACTTATGATAAACTAGCTGAATTATTTAAGAAGTTGTCCATCAGAAGCACAAAACTGTACCAGCAAGGAGAACATCAGAAGAAGCTCATCAAAGAGCTAGAAGCTGAAAGGAGAGAGCATCTAGTTACTATAAACTCACTCCAAGGTGAGGTAAAGGAGTTGAAAGGAGAAAATGAGCAAATGACAAAATCCATAAGGATGCTCAACTCTGGAACTGACACCCTAGAGGAGATTCTTCAGAGTGGTCAAACTGCACGAAATAGGTCTGGGATAGGATCATTTGAAAAACAAAATCCTGTCTTGAAACTCAAGAGGTTGCAGTGTGAAATTCAAAAGTTACAAATGAGGTTACAGTCAAAGTGACAACATCCTCCACACAAAAATTAGAATCAAGTCAAGAGACAATTCCAAAAGCATAGATGCTACCACTGTGGAAAACTTGGGCATATTAGAGTTGTGTGCTTCTGGTTGCATGGATTTCCTACCCAAAGAAGTGATAATCAGGGTAAGCATGGAAAAAGACAGCATCATGGACAAAGGCAGCATCATGTCAACCAGAGCTAGAGGCAGCATCAAGCAAAACCCAAGAAGAAGGAAGTGCCTAAGAAGCAAGAACAATGGGTTGTCAAGACTGTAGCTCTAACAGCTAACATTTCCCTAAGAATGCCAACCAATGAGGATTGGTACTTTGACAGTGGCTGCTCCAGGCATATGACTGGAATTGAGGATCTGTTGATCAAACTCAAACCTCATTCATCTAGTCATGTAACCTTTGGGGATGGAGCTAGAGGAGAAATCACAGGTGCTGGACAACTTGACAGTCCTAAAGCTCCAGAATTGAGGGATGTCTTGTTAGTTAAAGGATTAAATGTCAACCTAATAAGCATAAGTCAGCTATGTGATCAAGGTTTAAAAGTACACTTTTCCAAAGACAAGTGTGTGGTGATCAATAAAGAGGGTAAGGAAGAAATGAGGGGATCTAGATCCAAGAATAACTGTTACCTATGGGAGCCCAGAAGTAACATAAATGGACTGGTAAATGAAGAAAAGGATCACCTAGGGCTAGAGAAAAAAACCAGGTCCAAATCATCAGCAAAAGGATCCTCAAAATATGCTTCAGAAAGAAGGACAGGTTGTAAGAAAAGTTAGGTAGGAAGGCTAGACAAGAAGGGATACCCAAAGATTGGTCATCAGGTAAAGCTAGATATGCTATATTGGAACCTAATGGAGTCCATGGAGGATACTCTGCAGAAAAGAAGCAATGCCATTCCTAATGTCATGACTTTGTTCTGTGACATTAAGGGCAACATTCTAACAAAATCTGATGAGTTCAAGGGAGACATGCCTGAGGGTAACGTGTGGAAAGGGCAAAAAGCATGGGCACCACCTGGTGGCTATATTACTGACGAGAAGTCAAGAAGCATCAAGGAACCTCAATTTAAAAAATTAAGTTCCTCTAGTGCTAATGAGTTATAGAAATTAAAGGAAATGGGGAATTACATTTTGATACTAAGTCATTTAATGATGAGTCAAAACGGTACGTTCCTTCCTAGTGGGCAATCATACCTCATTCCCACGTACATAACACACTCTCACTACTCTTGGTTTCTACACAAATGCTCCAGCTTCCATACCATCTCAAACAAGCATCAAAAAGTTCCCTCATCTTCTTCAACGACAAAAGCTATGGCGCAACCAACCTCCAGGATGAACACCAGTCCCGATGAAGCGAACCCTAATGAGGCTATAGAGATTTCTCCACTGCGGATGATGACTCCTGAAGGATTGCTGGTAAAGAAACCTAAAAGGAAGCATGCAAGACAATCAAAAATCCTTGGCTCAGGTCAAGCTACTCCTACGACTACATCTGCTGACCTAAATATTGAAGAAGCAAGACGAATGCACCTTGAAATTAATGCGATAGTTGCTAGTGCCCTCAACATTCCCATTAAGGGGACTGAGCCTAATCAAAGTGATCAAAGTAATGCCCCACACAATGTCAAAGCATTGGGAAACAACCCTTCAGAAGAGAAGAATAAGGATGAAGGGTCTGATAAAAGGGATGATGATTTGCATGAAGCCAAAGATGCTGAGGTAGTCAACTTAGACGAGTATTCTGACAATGATTTCATAGCAATGATCAATCCAGGCATTGCCAAAAGATTGATGAAAAGAAAAGGGAAAAAGGTAGTTGACCAAAGCTCACCCAAGAAAAAGGATGTTGAGAAGACTATTGAGCAAGAAGATACCACCAAGAAGGTTGGAACTAAGAGGACTCAGGTTGGACCCTCCAAAGGGTGGAGCAAGGTAACCATCAAGAAGAGAAAGATTGAATCAAGACCAGAACAAGAAACAGATTCTGATATTGATATGGATGTCACTGACATCCAAGCAAAGAGGAAACCTGCTTCAAGCAAGCTGGATGAAAATGTTCCTGAGGTGCCCCTTGACAACATCTGCTTCCACTATCCCTCATGTGTCATCAGGTGGAAGTATGTATACCAAAAGAGGTTGGCCCTGGAGAGAGAGCTTGCTTAAAATGCTCTGGAAAACAAGGAGATTGTGAACCTCATATGTGAAGCTGGCTTGATGAAAACTGTCACTCAGTTCTCCAAATGCTATGAAATTCTGGTCAAAGAATTTATAGTTAATTTAACTGATAAATGTGCTGATAGAAAATCGTCTGAGTTTGGGAAAGTGTTTGTCAGGGGAAATGGTGTTGTCTTCACTCCCATCATCATCAACAACTTCCTTGAAAGAACAAATGAGGTTGT
Source organism: Lathyrus sativus (assembly GCA_963859935.3). Taxonomy (NCBI): domain Eukaryota; kingdom Viridiplantae; phylum Streptophyta; class Magnoliopsida; order Fabales; family Fabaceae; genus Lathyrus; species Lathyrus sativus. The sequence continues at coordinate 12,191 of CAWUDS030001916.1, forward strand.
GCCTGAGTTAACCATCTCTGACAACAAAATATGTCAAGTGATAACTGGGAATCAAGTCAAGAAGTGGCCATCAAAAGGGAAGCTTGCTGCCAGTAAGCTGAGCATGAAATATGCCTTGCTGCACAAGATTGGTGCTGCAAACTAGGTGCCAACAAATCACAAATCATCAGTGGCCACCATCCTGGGGAGGGTCATCTATGTTGTGGGAACCAAGACCAAAATGGATTATGGCACATACATATTTGATCAAACAATGAAGCATGCTGGCAGTTATAGCATCAAAGGACCTATAGCATTTCCTTCCCTCGTCTGTGGAATCATGTTAGCGCAGTTTCTAAATATCCTCAAGACCAGTGATGTAGCAAGCAAAAGAGAAACTCCCTTAGCCTTTCATCACAAACTGTTTCAAGGAACCCATGTTTCAGACATTGCCATCGCATCCACTGAGACATCAAAAAGGGGTCCCAAAGCCAGAAAAGCTGAAGTGATGACCATCATTAAAGAAACACGCAAGGAACTGGATGCAAGAAAGAAAACACTTGAAAAATTGCTACAATATTTTGAGCAAGATGAGGATACTGACAGCTCAGAGGATGCTACAAGGGAAGAAGGTGCCACAAAGGAAGATGATGGTACTAGGGAAGAGGGAAGTCAAGAAGCTGGCTCATAAGATACTGTTGAGGAAGGCACTGATGCTGAGGAGGAAGGCACTGATGCTGAGGAAGAAGGAACTGGAGAGACTGAGAAGGACAGGTCCAGCTCAGCTATAGAAGAAGACTAATGTCTTATAGCTTAAACCACTACTAGCTGAGGTGGTGCAAGAAGTAGGGTTGTTGCTGTTTTGGTTTTATTTATTTTGTTAGGCTTGTGTGAGAACTGTTAAGACAATCTGTTTTATTTTAATTTATATGAGCAGGTTATGTAACTCCAAACACATGTATGATATATGTTATGTGTTAGTTGGATCTAAATTTATGGGTAAAAAGGGGGAGAGAGTGTTAGATAGAAACATGAGCAGGTACAACAGATGGAAGAATTGGTGGATAACCAATATGAGTATTGTCGCTACTGCGAAAATCGGCGCCGGCTATGACAGAAGAGTCACCACCGTGCGTTATTTATCCCACAAGAGGGAAAGGAAATGCTTAGAGTAAACCTAACGCAAAGAGGGAAAGGAATGGTCATCGTAACCAAATCCTAGATTCGGGAGTCGGTTACGCAAGGGGAAGGTATTAGCACCCCTCACGTCCGTCGTACTCGACGGGATCCACGCTTGTTTTCTATCTAAGGGTATATTATCCTATCTACTCTACAGGTCTGGGTTAAAAAGAAAAGAAAATGACTCGGAAAAGTATCGCACTTTATGCCTACGTATTCCCATCTGGAACGAGAAATCAGAGTCAACGTAGTTCGCCTAACTACGGGTAAAAAGGGGGGAAGGTTGCTCGCCGAGATATCGCATCTCGTGCCTACGTACTTTCATACGGCATGAAAGATCAGAGCAAACGTAGTTCGGGCCACGAAAGACACAAGCTTGTCCGACTGTTTTTTTATTACCTTCAAAGAGGGTTTTTCTTGATTAAGAGTCCAAGCGGACAAAAATGACACTTTGATGTTTGTTTTGAATCTTTTACGAAAGAAGTGTTTTTTAGTTTGTTTGCAATCTCTGACGCACTAGAGACTATGATTTGAGAGTGACTACGTCGCATGTCACCCTAAGGGTACCATACTAAGCAGTCAGATTACTGAAGAGTGACCCTCCAGCAACCTTTTCTCAAATAGCTTAAGGCTCGTAACGTACGACGTCGATTAACCTTATTACTGTATTTTTGAATTGTTTTGAGATAAGAAGAGAAAGAAGCTCTAAAAAGCCTAGGATTGAAAAGGGAATAAAAAATAACCTAATGTTGTCATGCATGGGTAAGAGTCCTAATGTCTGTCATAATTCCCTCCTACACAGAGGAAATCAGAGATCCTAGGGGATAAACAGAAAAGAAAGCAAGCAAATACAGTAAAATGCATGCAATGCAGCAATATAAGAGAGGCAAGAGAGAAGACAATAGGCAAGAGGAGACAAGCTCCACCTCAAACCTAGGGGGAAAGCTACACAAGCCAACAGACAATACAGAAAACAAAAGCCACATTAGAGAAGGCAGCCCAAGCATCAACATCAATCTCCTACATCAAACAACAGCTCTGACAGCAGCAGATGATTAACCAGCCAAAAGTTGACATCAACAAACTTCATCTTCATGAATAATTCCGATCTTCAAGTTTCAATAAACTTTAAATCTTCAACAAGCACCAGGCTTCAACAAGCTCCCAGCTTAAGCAAGCTCAAACCCCAACCAGTAACCAGCTTCAACAAGCTCCTGACTTCAACTTCAACAAGCAGCAAAACCCTAGCTTCAACAAGCAACCAGCTTCAACAAGCTCAAACTTCAACTACAATAAGCTCCAACAAGCAACACACTTTCTCTTTACCAAGCTTCAATAATCACCTCCAAGGGAGAACCATTCAACAAGATAAGGTTATAATGTTAAGAAACTTAATGACAACCAAAGGAAATCACTAAGAACTTAACATTGCAAATGAAAGGTATCCTCAAAGTTCTACTCACTTGGGCATACCACTCATCCCTCCTAAGGAGAGATGGAGCTTCCCAAGGAAGACTTTATGTCATTGGATTGAATGGAGATGAACAATATGCTCCATGTTTGAAGAAAGAAACAAAACTACTCTAATGCTCTTCCTGAAACCCTAGTTTCCCTAAGCTCTTGACAAGCACTCCAACAGATGAGAAATCTTCAACTCCAAGCTCCTATAAGCTCTCCAAAGCACATTCAATTGGTCTTCATGATCACCCAAGCTCAAAAGCAACACCACCCTAATCTAAGGGGAACTATTGAGTTAAGCTATCCAAATTAGTTCATCAGAAACACCTAGAAGTTAGTCTTAAAACTAATTCTAATTAAAAATATCAAACATGATTGTAAAATCCTACAAAAATTACTAAGGGTTCCTAAACCTCTTATGAATCTCTCATACAAAAACCAGGGGGTAAACCATTCATTTGGACCTAAAACTATGCCCTAAACCTAAGGGTATCATCCTAAAACTCTAATTCTACACCACTTAATGTTTATTGCTCCAACTAACCTAAATTTATCTCACAAAAATATGAGAAAATTACTATGGGTACATGCATCTCTAAGCTAAATAACCCAACAAGACCCAACTCAAAAGCATACACCAATCATCCACAATAAAATCAGCAAGAACACATGTCAAACATATTGAAAATAAAAGCAATAAAAATGCAAAGAATACAATTAAATTCTAAAATGCATGAATTATGAATTTCTCAATTTCCTAAAATTCTAGACTCTCTAAAGAGTCAGGGGGAAAAACTTGGATTAAAAAGACTAATTTTCCTATTTATTATGGATTTATTTCTATACTATATGAAAAAATGAAATTAAAAGAAAAACAACTAAAAATTAATAAGGGCGCGTGACAAATAGCAATAGAACCATGTTGTTTCTCTAGACTGGGCCAAACAGGGGGTGCGTATATCAAATATTCATAAGCCCAAACCAACTAATAGAAAATAAATGGAAAATGAAAGGAAAATGGAAAAATCTCGTGGCAAATAGCAATGATTCTCAGTGTATTTTCTCATTGGGCCCAAACCAGGGGTGTGGAAAGCAGGCAAAGACTAAGGCCCATCCAATTACCATTAAGTGAAACGGTGCGTTTCACTCTCAATTCAACTATTCAGAAATTGAGATAAAATCCTGGCTGTGGGTTTCTATCTTCAGTCAAAGTCAAAATACAAACCAAAGGTGAGAGATTCATCTTCTCCAATTGAACTTGAAAATGGGGGGAAAACTCAGACGGTGGCCTGAGCTCTGCGCCACCATCTTCTCCGGCGGGGCAATCCCAAAATCTCATCAATCAAGCCAACTAAAAACTCTAATCCACTCCAAATTTCACCCTGATTTCAAATATACATTCCAATTTTATTGATTCTCCTCCAATTTTCAAACCCGATAGAAGTTGCAGAAAATTCATCCAACTTCAATTGTCACGATTCTTGAAATTAAAGGCACTAACATGAACTACACTCTTCACTGATTAAGACTTGCTATCCAAACACCATTAATACCTCAAGAAACTCAAGTTATAAGCTTCAACAGAAAATGGTACCACCCTCAAAATGTCACGAATTGCTCAATTCTTAGACTGAAATCCATCTAAGCACCAACACTAACCTAACCATGCATCAAATGCCAATCAATTCACTGCAAATTGGAGCAAAAAAAGAAAGTTACAAACCTGGTTTAATGTGATGAACAGATGAGGTTATAGCACCATTCAACCTCCAATCTCTTGCAGAATCACTCAAGAACCACTTCTAAAGCTTCTCCAATGGATAATTTGCTTTGAATCCTCTTCAACTCCAAAACCTGATTCTTGATGCAGCTTGAGAAATTTCAATGGCTTGCTCTGGTTCCTTGCTCAATTCCTCCCAAAAAAAACTATCTGAATCCAATGCATATGTTATATAGAAGCTAATAGAACCCTCTAGAAACTTCTGTAACAACCTGAATGAGATTTTGAATTTCTCATATCCCTTGAAAATCTCATATGTGGGAATCACGCCTTGCTCTGTTTCAGCTTCCAATTTCACTTGAAATTCTCACCTTATGACATTTAGAACTGAATTGGATGTGCATTCTCCTTGTTTTTGATCCAAAGGCAATGGATTGATATGTTACTTCCTTCTTAAGTAACAAAAAGGAACCATGTGCAAATGACCTCAAATCCAAAATGTGGTAATGTCATCATCTTTAAAATGTATTTTCTGATCAATTTGGTATATAACATTACTTGGTTTGGCCATAAAATCAAGAAATCACAATTTTGCCTTTTAAATGACTTTAATTTCTTCATTTAAAAGCCATTTCAAACCAACTTCTCCTATGAGCCAATTCAAAGCATCCTTGATGCATGGTCAAGGTTAAAACCCTATTTTTAGCAACTTTATAGTTGAACAATTTTCCATTTGAGGCCTCTAAGTTGGAGATTTTGACCCATGATCACAAATGACCTATAATCCCCAATACCCAAAATACCCCTGGATTGCCAAGATCATAACTTGAGTTCTATAAATCCCCTTGAGGACTTCTAGTACTCTATGGAAAGCTAAGATCAAGATATACAACTCTTATGTTGGCCAAGAACCCATTTGAAAACTCCTTGAAGGGAAACAGTTGCTTGGAAGTCAAGTGACTTTCACAGATAAATTTTAGTGTCCTCTGGTGACCTGTAATTTGCAAAGACCATAACTTGAGTTCTACAAATCTTCTTGAAGACTTCTAGTACTCAAATTAAAGGTATTGAGAATCTCTACAAGTTTCATGTTGGCCAAAGATCCATTTGAAACTTGAGATATTTAGGATGTCATGTCAAGTTCAAATCAAGAAGGATCAAGAGTTCAAGGAGTTACTAAATTAGGGTTTCAGAGTATCTCAGTGTAAAATCCCCTTCTTTAGTGCCTAACTTCAAGGACATTTTTACCTATGATACAAGTTTAATCTCACATTCATGCAAACATGAAACTTGTAGGGCATGTTCCTAGATTTCTTTTAAGTACTAGAACTCATCCATTGAGTGTGTAGAACTCAAGTTATGATGCCAATAAGTTAGAGATCTCAGATGAACTTATTTTTGGTCAACTAAAAGTCAACTCACTTCCAAGGCATTTTTTAATTATAATCAAGTTTCTCCTCAACTTTAGGTGAACATGAAAGTTGTTCCTCATCATCTTAGATTTCCAAAAAGTCCTAGAAGTCCTTGATATCATTTGTAGAACTTAAGTTATGGTCCTGGCAAGGAAAGGGTATTTTGGGAAAGTTTCATTATAGGTCATTTGTTTTATAGGTCATTTCCATGGACTTATGTACCTCAAATGCACTTCCAACCAACATGGAATTTTTTCATAAAGGTCTCATTTACATCATAAAGTTCAAGATTCATGTGAATTATGGATTAGTATGGCCATGAGGGAAGATTTTCAAGTGGAATTTGAACTTTTAAGCATGATATAATTTTGTTTCATTTTAAGTCTTACTTTGTCTCATTTTTTAATTAATTCACATCACAGTATGATCACAAGCAAGATTGCACAATTGAATGGGTACCAAATGCGTGGAAACATGACCATTTTCAAGTTTCTTAATGAGAAAGTTTTGACTTCAATCTCACAATGAGGACCAAATCCAAAGCCCAAACCAATTCCATTGTAAAATTCACCCCACATACTGCAGATTGGTGCACTTTTCATGAGAGGAATAAGGCAAAACCCGTGTGCATAGGTGGCTTTCTTTTTTGGGCATAATTTTCAAAGATCACAATTGAAGCTTCATGGGCCTGCATTACACGTTAAAATCCATAATATATAAAGCAAGAGCTTGCTCTAGAAGCTCAGAATGCGCATTTAGAGCTGGAGAGAGAAAAATCAGATTCAAATTTCTCAAGCATTTTTCAAATTTGAATTTCAATTTTCTCTGCAATTTAACTTCATTTGAGACTTGATTCTTCTTCCTTGGAGCATTTGGAGTGAAACTGAAGCAAGAGAATGAAGCTTGCACGCATCTGAAGAGCCAACATAGCTACTCCATTCAGTAAGTTTCCAGCTCTTATATCTCTCATTCTAGACCATGATTTAGGCTCATACTAGCTGCATCTGAAGCCCTACGTTGAGTAGGCCATGTTTGATCCATTGTTGTTCATGTTTGATGGAGTTTTCAGTTGTGCATCTCAAACTTTAAGCCTTCGATTCTCCTTGATCTTGAGTTTTTGTGATGTTTGGATCTTGGATTTGGAACCCTTGCAAGTGCAGCTTTCCATTGGTACCATTTTTGTGGTCGTTGGTGGTGGTTTTTTCACTTGAGCTCCGGTGTCTCACCGGAGAAGACGACCGGAGCCCTAGCTCCGACGTTTGGTTATGTTTCAGTGATGAGCTGATGTGGCTCCATGTTGAATTGTTGACTGCAAGCTTGTGTGGTTGTGATTCGTGTGCGGTTGTGATTTTGTTTGACTTTGAGTTGTTTTTGTTTGACCCTCGATTATAATTCAATAAGGTGGAACACCCTAGTTGATCAAATCATTTGGTGATGCCTTAAATTGAATTTGGTTTTGAAACTTTGGCCTCTATTTGCCAACATGCTTAGTTGCTTTGTGTATTTTATTTGAGATTTATTGAACATTTCTTCTATATTTGGTGAACCTTGCAAGTCAAGTCACCCTAGATAAGGTTCATACAAACTAGTTGACCTAGTTTCTTTGGGAAATGACTTTGCTTGATCCCATATGCACCCTATGACTCTTGATTCTCATTATTGACATGTTTAAGGGGCTGGCTTTGCATTTATAGGTCACACACTTGTGGAGTTTTGGGTTATAAGTCATTTTGAATTAGGGCATTCCACTTGGTTATAAGTGTTGAATATGGTTTGAACTTTGGCTTTTTCTCTTGCCTTGACTTGTAACTTGCTTATGCCTTGGTTTCAATTTGATTTTAGCATCTTATTCTTGTGTTTATGCTTTTGTCCTTTGGCTTTTGATACTCATTCAAAGCAATTTGGTATCCTTTGTTCATACTTTGAGTTTACTTTGAACGAGGGATCACTTTGAGTATTTGCTTGCTCCTTTCTTTTGCATGATCAATGTGTTGTTTTGGTTGAGATATCTTGCATGTTGCTTGCTTCCCAAGCTTATTATCCCATCTCCATTTTGATCATGGCTTTTCCTTTTGGCTTTGTTGTTTACCTTTTGGTGTAAGTGACTGATGTATGAATGGTTGTAGGAGTTGTGACTTCTCCCATTTCATCTCACTTTTTCTTTGACTTGTTTAAGTCATTTTGCTTCATCTTTTGTTTTTGTTGATCCTTGCATATCATGTTTACTTTATTCCTTGACTTGTTTAAGTCAACTTCATCTCTTTCTTGCATCTCATTTGTGATTGATTTATCTTGTGTTTTCTTGGTCTTTTGCCATGATCCCTTAGGATTCCTAGTCCCTCTATTTAGGATGGGTGTAGGAGAGACATTAAGTGTTGAATCCAAGAATGATAACATTAGGATAGTCTTTTCCCTTCTTAATCTCAATCTTAGGAGCACATTGCATGATAACATTAGGGTTGTTTAGTTTCCCCTTAGAGTTTGTGTCTTCTCTTCTCATCTCAGAACTTCTTCAAGACATCTAATAAAGGATGATAAGTGTTGTACGCTATGAGCCTTAAGCACTTGGGGAATGATAGTTGTGGGGCTTCCTCTCAATTGTCTAGAGTGTTTAGCGTATGCCCTTTGGGCGATATGCGACGCATTCGCTCTTAAGTCATAGTCTTTAGTGCAACATGAATTACAAACTTAATTCAATTCACTTCTTCATAAAAAACACAAAACAAAGCATCAAATATTTTTATCCTTTGGGATTAATTGAAAATCATTTTCAGAAAGAGTGTGTTAACTCTTGGTTCCACCGCAAACAGGTAACGCCTAAGTCTCCAATGGTCGAGCAGCAATACACCTAACTGCTAGAACGAAGGTTTAACCCCACTCAGTTAAAACGCTTGAACCAACCTGTGGTCGTGTCAGCCTGAAATACGTTTGCTCTAATTTCTCGTACTAGACGGCGATACGTAGGCACAAGACGGCGATGTCTTGGCAAGCAACCTTCCTCCACCTTCACCCATAGTTTTTTGAACTACGTTGACTCTGACTTTCCCATTGTACGAGGGAATACGTAGGCATAGAGCGGAGATGCTCTATCGAGTCTCTTTTCTTTTGTCCCTGTGGCCAGCCTTATAGATTAACACCCTTTTAGATAGACAACAAGCATGGATCCCGTTGTGTACAACAGACGCGAGGGGTGCTCATACCTTTTCCTTGCGTAATTGACTCCCGAACCCAAGATTTGGTTGCGATGACCTGTCTTCTCCTTTTTCTGTAGGTTTTCTCTGATCATTTCCTTTCCCTCTCTTTGAGATAAATAACGAACGGTGGCGACTCTTCTGTCTGTTTTTCGGCCCCTCTTCACAGCGATGCGACATATAGCAGGACACTTGGTTCCAGAATCCAAAAATACATACTTCAGATTTTCAGGTAATTGTTTGAGGTCAAAATTTGTACCTGTTTTGTTTTCCTTTTCAGCCTCAGTTTATGGTGAAGCTCTCAAATCCACCCACTGGTGTGGTTTGGATTTCAACCAAGATGGTTGAGCATTCAACATTGCAAGAACTTCTTTCTCTCTTTCATCCTCATTATCCTCTATCTCTTGGGCCGATAAGCTAAGAACTCTTTCTAAAGGTGACTTAGGGATTTGGCTGTGAATAGCTTTAACTACCATGATATCTATCACCTCCACAGTGTGACTTGTCCCTATCAATTTTTTGTGCTTCATGGTATTCCTCACATCAATTTTCAGCTCTTCATCATAAACTTTGAGGGTCATAGTGCCTCCCTCAATGTCTATCATACATCTTCCTGTTTCTAAGAATGGCCTCCCCAAAATCAGAGGGATATCCTCATCTTCTGGCATATCCAAAATCACAAAATCAACAGGAAACACAAATTTATCAATTTTTACTAGAACATCTTCAACTATCCCATAAGGCCTCTTAACTGAATGATCTGCAAACTGGAGTGTCATCCTAATATCTTGAACACTTCCTATTCCCAGCTTCCTGTACATGGACAATGGCGTAAGACTCACACTAGCCCCTAAATCAATAAGCTCCTTTTTAAAGGATATATCTCCAATTATGCACGGAATGGTAACCGATCCTCTATCTGGCTTCTTCACTGAAATCTTCATACCCTGCAAAATAGTACTACAAGTTTCAGTTAGAATAATAGGTTCAGTGTCGATGGTGCATTTTTTAGAGATGATGTTCTTCATGAATTTAGCATATATAGGCATCTGCTCAAGTGCCTCGACAAATGGGATGTTGATCTGTAACTTTCTTAACATCTCTAGAAACTTCTCAAAGTTTTTCTCATGCTGATATTTTTTCTTGTTTCTTGTTGAAAAAGGAAGCTTAATGACTAGTTTTGGTTCAGTGGGTTTTTCCTTCACAACCGGCTTTTGAATCTGTTCTTCCTCGATGGGGATTTTAGTTTCTAAGATTTCCATATCTACCTCAAGTAATTGGTTATCTTCCTCATATTTATCTTCAGACACTTTAACCTTATTCCCACTTCTGGTTGTTACGGTATTCACATTATTATTATCTCTTGGATTTGTCACTGTGGCACTAGGTAGGTCACCTTGTGCTTGAGAATTTGTTACCTGTTGTGCTATCTGACCCATTTGAACCTCCAGATTCATAATAGAAGCATTAGTGTTCCTCTGATTATTTCTAGTCTCTTCTTAGAACTGGATACTTTGAGCAACCATCTTTTCAATGGCAATTTCCTAATCTGCTTTCTTTGGAGCGTGTTGTTGATACTATGGTTGATGTTGTTGATATTGTTGTTGATATGGTGGTTTATGCTATTGTTAAGGTCGGTACTGTTGTTGCTGTGATTGGTTTTGGTACTGAGTAGGCCCTTGTTTCTGTGCATTCCCTTGTTGGTCCTTCTAGGAGAAGTTTGGATGATTCTTCCATCCCAGATTGTAAGTATTAGAATAAGGGTTGTTCTGCTTCAAGAAATTAATTTCTTCACTTTTTTGAACTGTGACTACACAATGCATAGCAAAATGAGGACCCCCACAAATCTCACAACTAACAGCTTGTATCGGTTGAACTTGTGTTATAGTTTAGGTACCTATATTCATAGCTTTCAGTCTCCTCTCAACTTTAGCAGTGATTTGGTCTTCTATCTTCACCACTTGATTAGAAAGTTTCAAATGAATCACCCCCTCAGGCTTGCTCACACTTCGATCATACAATTTCAGGTGTTCATTTGTAGCAATGGCTTCAATGATCTTTTTGATACCAATGGTTGTTGTAAAGTTGGAAGAGCCACCAACAGCTGTATTAATAAGTTGTTTTGTCTTCATTCTGAGGCCATTTACAAACATATGAATTTGTTATTTTTGGTCCATGTTATGTATGGGACAAGCAACCAATAACCTCTTAAGCCTTTTGTATACATCACCAAGTGACTCTCCTTCCTTCTGTTTGAAATTCACAATATCATACCTTTTTCGAATATAAACAGAAGCTGGAAAATACTCATTCAAGAAAGTTGTCTCCATCTCCTCCCAAGCAGTAATACTCCCGACAGGTAAAGAATATAACCACTCTTTGGCATCATCAGAAAGAGTTAATGGAAACATTCTTAACTTTGTAGCTTCTTCTGAATGCCCCTCAATTTTCAATGTTGTGCTCATCGTAAGAAACCTCTGTAAATGCTTATTTGCATCTTCATTGATTTTTCTAATAAAATGTCTCTTTTCGAGCTGACGGATTATTGTCGGGTGCAGTTGGAAGTTTGCTACATTAGCCAGTTGATTCACGATGGTCAACTGACCTGCTGGAGCATTTGCTCCTCCATAATCACCAAAAGTCTTTCTGCTGGTGGAAGTCCAGCCATTCTCACTCCTTCTGGCTGTGTCTCTATGTCTGTGTTAGATTCTGAATCAGAATGCTCAAAATGAACCGAAATTCCATCGTCTTACTTTGCTAGTCTTGCTTGTTTTTCTTGACAGCGTCTCGCGTGTAGTGATCTTTTGGGTTCTGCGATTAGGCAATATAAGCGTAATTTGTATTCAATCAAACAAAACTCAATTGGGGGTTTTTAGATTTGGTTTGAAAATAATAAAAGACAATATTTAAAATAAGGCAAACTAATGAGTAAGGTTTAGCAAGATATGAGGGCATACTAGGGGCAGTGTATGAATTGCCTTGCAATAATATCAATCATTGTTTCTTAACATAACCACAGTTTTTATCAAGTTCTTGACCGCTACTTGTGTTTACTCCTAAAGCTTTAGTGAGAAAAACTTTAAAATCATAATCAATTTACTATGTCCATAGACAATCAATTTGAAATCAAGCATTGAAAACAGTTTTAGCAATATTCAAGTGCAACAGGGTAATCCTAGTCCTAGGAATTATCTACTGAGGCGTTATCGATCAAATTGTATTAACAATGGTTTTTCCGACCTAGGGTTAACCGTAAAACTAAATCAATTTGTCCGATTGAAAAAGTTATAAAATCATTGAACGATAAAACTTGATTAATAAAATAAGTGTCTATTTCATTAATAGGGAAATAATACCAATATAATAGCAATTCAGGGACAGACCCTAGCATTGGGGGGGGGGGGTGTTAGACTCTCATAATAATAAAAGTAAATTCAACAATTAGATTTAACATTACAATAATACTTGAGGATTACCTTGATCTTCAATTGCTTCCGCCCTTGAAAACCTTTCGTTCTTCCTTTGCTCTTGATCGCTCAATCCTTCTTGTCAAGTCAACACGGGCCGTGTCAGCGCCCTGCTTTCTCCTCTAAAACGGCCTTCTGGATACTCTCCTGACACTGATAAAATATATAATGGTGCCAGACTTGCTGACACGGGCACCCGTGTCAGCCCTCTGCTTTCTCCTCCAACACAGTCTTCTGGATACTCTCCTGTCACGGCCCGTGTCAGGCCACTGCAATGCTTGAAAAACTCCTCTGACTTTCCCGAATCTCGTATTTCTTCGCCCGAGTTCTTTTCCTTTCTTCATATGAACCTGAAATCATCAATACCACTACCAAACGCGTAAAATGCACTAAATGTAACAAAATCACTAAAAAACATAAAACTCGAGAAAAACATAAAGATAGTAAATATCATTCAAAAACAATAAAAAAACTAACATAAACATTACCGATTTGTGGATTAGATGTCGAATAAGTGTGGGAAACAACATAGAAATGGTGACCGATCAGGCTCTAATAGTACATAATCTCTTAAAGACTCAAAGGTTAAACATGTTACACATTGGATTAAGATCTTCTGGTGTATCTATCTTCAACGACCCTTATACTATGGAGTAACAACGAATACTCTTGATCAAGTTACCTCCTCAATGGCTACTTTCTTAAAAGGCTATAAATATGGCTGAAGATTCAAATTGAATCTTCATAAGGATCAAACAAAATAAAGAGTAACAAGATCCACAACTATCAACTCAATGTATATGTAAATTTTTCTGATGTAGGTTGTAATTGTAAAAGCCTTAAGGTTTCTTACACAATGTATATCTTAGAAATCTTAAGAGCTTTAGGTATTTGTTATGGTGATTTCCCATACCTCTGATACTTGTATCATGTACACCTTATTCTCTATTCTGTTGAGATTGTTCAGCAGTTTAGATAAAACTCTTGTGTCATTGGAATACAAGAAACAAATTCTCGAGCAAAGATGCTTGATCCACGTAAGTCTCTTGCTATGCGATTGAGTTGTGAAATTCTTAATCAAGTGGATTGATTGAGCAGAAGTCTTGTATGATTGGGATACAAGCAAGGAAGTCTCTATCCAATATGCTTGAGCCACATAAGTCTTTTGCTATGTGCTTGAGCAGTGAAAGTCTTAATCAAGTAGATTGATTAAGGAGGAAAGTCTTGAGCTAGTGTGGCTTGAGCAGGATAGTTTGGTTCATGAAATTTGGAGCAATAAATCTTGGCCAGGGAAGGTGCAAGATGAGGCTCGTTTCATGGAACCTTGAGCAGAAGTCTTGGGCCTGAGGGGCTTGAGCAAGAATTCTCAGCACATGGAATTGGAGCAGTAAGTCTTGACCTGAAGGGTGCAAGAAGAAAGGATTGTTTCATGGGACTTGGAGAAGAAGTCTTGGGCTGAGGGTCTGAGCAAAAAAGTCTTTGGTTCTTGGAACTTGAGTAGGAAGTCTCGAGTGAGGAGCTTGAGCAGAAATCTTGGACCTTGGGTCTGAGCAAGTGTAAAATCATATGCATAATGCATAAGCGATGGTAATCATATTTTGATTATAGTGAAAATCTCTTGTGAAGCAAGGGGACTAGACTACTCTCAGTTATGGGAGGAACCAATATAAATTATTGTGTCTTCTACTATTATTTATTTGCTTATGTTAAAATTTTGCTACTAAGAATTAACCAAAGTCTGATTACCAGTTTAGATTCTGAACTCTGATACGATGCAAACTAAGAAAACGGAAAACACAATTCAACACGCCTTTCTTATGTAATTTTCTCACCTTCATGTTTTTTATGTGTATGACATGCCTAAGACATATCAAACTTGTTCAAAGACTATTTATATGCATCCTAAGGCTAAAATGACAAATGCACATCTAAATTCAGGTTGACACCGTCCAATATGCAGAAATTTTATAATATACTACCTTGTTTGACATCATTCAATACTTGGTTGAATTTTTAGATAGCACTCACATACTTCCCCTTTTTGTTGATGGAAACGTACATGATGTAGTTGTAGCCCGTTGCATTTTTCTTCATTGAATAACTCCCCTTGAATTTGTGCATTATCCTTGATAGCACCCTCGCTAAAGTTTTTCATTATCCTCTTCATTTTCTTCTACCCTTTTGACAACATCAGAAAGAGAAAATCCAATTTGTTAGAAGCATTACGCAGATCCTCAGTTCACATATATCAAATACTACACAGAGGCAATTCACAAAGAATAGAGGTGCACTCATATACAACACATATGTAAATTGCACATGCTTAATAATTAACAATAAAAATATCCAAAAGATATACACAAGTCAATACTTAGTACACCAACATAGGAATTTAAATTATCGTTCTAAAAAACCAAGATTTACCAAGCAAAGAACCATAATTCAGAAAATGCAATAGATGAAACTCAAAGAACACAAGAAAAAGAAAAAATACAACATATGACACCACATCATAAACACCAGTCAATTCCTTCTGCGTCCTCTTGGCCTTGGTCTTGCATTAAATGTGCCAATCTCAGATAGCTCGCGATAGAAGCTATCATAATGATCTCCATCTGTTTCTTGGGTGTGAATAATGTGATTCAACCTTTCCATTTCAACAATATGATTCTCATTAATAGTGTTACGCAAAGACACGTGGATTTTTGTTATATGTGCAATAAAGGAGTGGAAGTTAGCATCTTGAGTGTCGCTAGGCCCAATATAAGAACTACCGTCATGACCAACTCTCTAATCCGCATCTTGCATAATTGCATCACCATCTGGAGTACTGATCACGACTTTCTATGTCTAACTCAATTAACTGCAAGTGCACAGTCTATCGCGTAGTAATAATAGATATCGATCCCACAGGGACTCGTAATGAAACTAGTATTATCGGGTGATACTGCGTTTAGCTAGGTTGATAATGTTTTAGGGGAATAATAACAAAATAAGTGCGTGAACTAAAGGGAACTAAAGCTTTTACTTAAGGTATGAATGCTTGAATCGGTATGTAATATGTTATTTCTTCAGGGATTCTATAGGTCACCGGTGTCTTTAGGTTTTCAAAAATAGTTTAAGAAGAAAATGATGGTTTAAAGACCTCTGTCTCATGATGGTTGTTGACGCTAGTCACAACTCTAAGGCGGAACGTATGATGTCGCTATCCCGTTCGGGGTTAAAGTTACTTTTTGAAAACTATTAAGTTCTAATTCCTTTTAAAGCGCTGTCGCTATTTTTAAAATGAATGCCTAGTTTTTACTATCTGGTCTTAGCCTCAGCTGTCGCTTGTTGGTTCATACCTTTATGAATTTCCCACTGTCGTGGCAAAACTACTGTAAATAATTTCTCGTGTTCGCGACGAAGGTTTATTTAGAAAAATCGATTTAAAAACTGAATCCATAAATAAGTTTTTGAAAAGGTAGATATACACCGGTTAATTATTGAATCCCATCAGATTATTTATTACATACCGATTACATAAGATTTAGCCAGACATGGAATATAAATTAACAACACGTAAATAATGGCAGAAAATAATAATATGCATTACAATAGGAAATAGCAATTCAATTTACGATTAGAATAGAAACCTGTAAACAATTTAATTTGGCTTTTGGGAATCCTCCAAAATGGCGGCAGGATTTAGTCTTTATGCCAATTACTCGTACATAATAGAAATGGGAAGGTAAAACAACAATTGCAAGGAAGGAAAGAAAAAAGGAAATAAAACAACGATAAGAAAATGGGAAACTGAATATTGCTCTGAAAGTAAATTGGCAGCACTTCGTTTCTTCAATGCGGCTCCCTTTTTCTGGTACCAGCTACCTCCTTTTATAGATGGGATATTCAACGGTTTATTTCTTCGGGAAGTGGGAATGATATCAGAAAATATAGGAGCTAGTGGCCCACTTCTCTTTGGCACTTTCATAACTTGACAGCACGTGCAGAAAATTGCATTTTAACTTCATGACGATCGTCATGGACCTGTGACGGTCGTCACACGCATGACGGTCGTCACACCCTTGTGACGGTCGTCATATCAGCAGAACTCGTTTTTGCTGCTTTTTGACCTGATTTCCACCTGGTTTTCACCTGTAAATGCTTCTTTTCTTTATCTTGCTCCGTTTGAGCATGAACTTTGAATACCTGCAAAATACTGGGCAAATAGTGTGGAAATATCCGAAATCAGAGAGAAAACGGTCGCCGATTAGTAGGAAAGTACATCATTATATATATATATATATATATATATATATATATATATATATATATATATATATATATATATATATATATATATATATATATATATATATATATATATATATATATATATATATATATATATATATATATATATATATATATATATATATATATATATATATATATATATATATATATATATATATATATATATATATATATATATATATATATATATATATATATATATATATATATATATATATATATATATATATATATATATATATATATATATATATATATATATATATATATATATATATATATATATATATATATATATATATATATATATATATATATATATATATATATATATATATATATATATGATTTCGCGTTATCAAACTCCCCTAAACTTGAATCTTTGCTTGTCCTCAAGTAAAGGTAGGAAAAATTTAAAGTTCGGCAAGCACGCGGCACGCTCTTCCTTTGATATGATTTTTCGGACGCCAAGTTAAGAAGAGTCGGGGATCCAATGGAAACAAAGTGTATACGGCAACGACACTTGATTGTAAGTCTTCGAAGGCCTCTCTTTTATGCAAGCCAGTCTCAATCATGTTACTGCAGCTCGGCTTCAAGTCTCTCGCAACAAATTTTACCCGGCTTCGTTCTGGCGCAGTCACATTAAGCCCGTTATCCATATATGTTCATGGCAAGAAAACCTGTTGGTGATTTTGATCTCTCTGCTATTTTGATTTTTTTTCTTTGCACATATGCTTATTCTGCTATAAATCCGCAAGAGTTTCATATCGTTGGGCTAAATGCTCGGGTGAGGAGCACTTAACTTAGAAGGGACATATCTCTATATTCATGCAATATGGCTTTTCTTTTCTTTCAAGATTATTGAATTCTTACTAGAGATCATACACTTATTTGCATCGGCTTCTTGCTTAGAAGTGTTTAGGATGGTGCTGACTGCTCGTATAAACTACTGGGAACTCCGTTCGAGTCGAGACTTGAGGCTTTGGTACGAGTAAGTAGTGAGACTGACTCGCATAAACCAGAGGTCTAAGGTGTCAGGGCGTAGAAGCTTTTGTTAAGATTTTCTTCTCGAAAATTCCAACTTGGTAAAGTTTAGGCGTAACGCATGATGCTTTGGAGAGGATAAAAATTTCTTTGTATATATCATATGAAGCGCGGGGAGTTCACGTAACGGAGATATATATATATATATATATATATATATATATATATATATATATATATATATATATATATATATATATATATATATATATATATATATATATATATATATATATATATATATATATATATATATATATATATATATATATATATATATATATATATATATATATATATATAAGAGCTTATTTGCCGGAAATTAAAATTACTTTAAATTGAAAATTCGAAAGAAAAAGTACAATAGGAAATGGGAAATAACAGGGAAAAGGGAAATGAAAAAGGGAAATAACGGTCCGCTCCCACACTATCTCAATCAGTGTCCTCACTGATTTGAAAGAATGCGGAAGGGAGGAACACAAAGGAAATAAATAAAGAAAACAAAATGACAAAAATGAAAAATACTACTAGTCCCTTCCTCGTCCTCGATCTCTACCTCGACCTCTGGCAGGGCCATCGCGTGCTGCGAGGTTCAGAGCTCCGGTGTGGAAGATGTAATCACGGAGGCTGTCGACTCGCACATTGAGGTGTGCCATCTCATCGGCCATGCCGGAATGGACATCCTGCATCATCTGCAAAGATTGCCTAATTTGACCGGTTTGCTCTCTCTGCCATGCTTCGAATTCTTCAGCCCTTCGGTTCTGCTGTTCCATCATAAGCATCATCTGGTTCTGCTGTTCGATGCAGCGAAGGAGGGCCTCGGATGTGTCATCAGTGGAAAGACGGGGGCGGCAGCACACGGAAGGGCCTTCGGCAGCAGGTGCTTGTGATGGCTCAGGCTGTTCAGCTCTGTCTAGCTCCTCTTGAACTTCGTCCCTGGGTTCTTGGATATTATCCTGTGTTGGGGCAGCATGGGCAGTGGTATCGAAGAGCCAGTTGGCTCTATCCTCCGGATGCATTCGGGTGCGTGAAGGCATGATGATGCTCTGGATACACTACAAGAAAAATGATGGATTGCGACGGTTATTTTGGCAGGTTACGACGGTTAAAACCACCACCAATTACATTCTACGACGGTTGTAGTACCGTCGCAGAAACCTGTGTCCCTAGGCTGTTTAGCGACGGTTGAAAAAACCGTCACACACAACCGTCGTTATATTTCACGACAGGCTTGAACTGACCTAAACTGGAGATAGCGACGGTTAAAGACCGTCGTTACTAGCCTTTTGATTTTTATTTTCATTGTTGATAGTGACGGTTTAAAACTGTCATGAACTCTATTATACGACTGGTTGGAACTGACATAAATTGGAAATGACAACAGTTAAATGCTGTCGTGAATATCCTTTTCATTTTTGTTACCATTGTTGATTGTGACGGTTTAAAACTGTCGTGAATGTGATATCTTGACGGTTCATTATTAATTTTTATATATTGTATTATATTGTTTTATAATATATTTTTTTATTTAAATTATTATCTACTAAAATAGTTATATTATTTTTTCTTTAAATTATTTATACAATAATATTTTTATTTTGAGTTTTTTTTTATAATTTTTTTCTATCGCTTTTTAGCGTAGTAAAATTAATTCCAAAACTTAATATCAAATAAACATTATAATATCGAAAAAACGTGAGTTTCATAATCATGTAAAATGAAAGTTCTATAATCATGTCATGTAATACAAAAATCCGAAAACATATCAAATCATAATCTTATAAAGTAAGTATCATTGTGCCAAAAATGAATAACTATCATTGTGCCAAAAATGAATACATAATTGTCATCAAATTTTACAAGATCTTGTGAAGCTGCTGCGACCTCAAAAGCCTTTACTAATAGATCAGCTGCGGCGAAAATCTGACAACCCTTCTCACAATAAGGTGGCGATAGTAGTCCTGGACAGCCTGAAATTTCAAAATTAAATGAATGAAGATTAACCATCATAACTCCTTATTGTTTTGCCAACACAAAAAAAATTATCGAAATAAAAAATGGATTAAAAAATAATAATATTGATGGGTTATTAAAATTGGGGATCCCGTTTAGAAAAAGAGTATTCCCATTCATAGTAAATGTAAATTTTGTTCATTTTCAGCAACAAACTTACCCAAAACCATGATATGTAAATTAGAGCTGCAAAATCTACAAAACTTCAATAGTACTAGTGATAAAAAGAAATACAAGCTACAGACTTACTTGCCACTGAGAGGAAGCTAAAAGCACTCTCGGCCGAATTGACTTTACATATTCATATGCAGCATCAAGTGACATCAATTTGTTGTGCACCTACACCAAAAAGATCACAATGTAAGAAAATAACAGCACAAACCTGTCATACTTTGATTTTTCTACTCTTCTATGATTGGGAACTAACCAGATAACAAATAATAGTTGTGTTGCGACCCCGTCCAGCTTTGTAGTGGACATAGGTAGTTCGTCCAGACAATGCATTTTCTTTATCAAAAGATCAAATCAGGGAAAAACGTCAAAAACAGTAACAAACAAGTGTATAATAACTAAATTGTAATGAGGAGCATAGTTATTACAAGCCTACGATTAGATGAATTTTATAACTACTCTGAGTTCTATTTAGTTTTACCCGGAAGTGAGAGGTGAAAAGACTTTAAGAAGGGTAGAAAAATACAGTTACAAATGAGCATAATTACTAAAGTTAAAATGAGAAACATTGCTATTATAAGCCTACCAGTAGATGCATTTTACAACTTTTACATACATATGAAGTTTTTCTGACTTCTATTATTATTATTAATAATTATTTTTACCCGAGAGGAGGATGGTGGAAAGAAGTAAAGCTCGAGAGTATAAAATACACTGCATAAAGTATACAAAGAAACATCCAACACATAATATCTAATCAGGTCAAGAACTACGCAACATTTTATAGTTAAGTCTAATTATCAATTATCATTTTCCCATGACAGAAAAACACTTGTACATGCAATCAGATATTATCATGAATCCAATTGTATAGTACTTACTATGTATGAAACCAACAACGCGTCATATGTCATTTAGTGGTGGAGCAAAACAGTAATCTCTAGTAGGAATCACCAGATGATCAATCTCATAAGCCTGCCAAATTTAAACAAGAAATTAAAACATTGAGTATATTTAAGAACACATGAAATTTATCATGAAAACACCCAAGATGCTATAATAACCCCAGGCTACAATGCCTGTGTAGCAAGAATATGCATGCATAACAACTATAGAAACCCAATATTCCTAATTAGCTGCACAAACAAGTATTACTCCTTCCTTCCATCACTTTTCATGAAGCACGAGAACATCCGAGATTCTCAGCAGAGAGATAAAGAGAGAGAGAGAGAGAGAGAGAGAGAGAACATATCACAACACCCATTATTAGAAAATAATATAAATCTAGTATTCAAAAGTATTAAGCTAGGAAGCAAGTGAAAAAAATGAAGGCGTGTAATGACGTACCTTGTGATAAATGCTACAGGCATTAAGATGGCGACAACCTCTGCACATGCTAGGACTCTACATTCAAAAAATGAAGGCGTGTAATGACATTCTGATGAAGGCTGGAGCAAAATCAACATCTCCAGAGATTAGCATGATAGAGGACGGTGGAGGATTGTCAAGAGCAAACAAGAACATGTCAACCAAGATCGCTTTGTCAGCCGCATCTTTTCTCCCATTGGGAACATCAATGAGTTTAACACCAATTCTCTGACAGCCCTCTCTAAGTCGCCTGGGGAAAGCGTTGAAATCCCCGTAAGCAGAAAACATCATAACAGCTCCTTTAATTACCGGGTGCACTTGCAGAGCCATTCTTATATTACCAGCTACATCTTCTGGGCGTACATCACTCGGAACAGGACAATTTTCAATATCCCAAAGGATAGAAACTGGGCCATCTAAAGAGCTACGGTGTTGCTGGCTTAAAGGACACTGAATTATGCTCACATTTGATTCAGTAATATTTTGTCCCTTCTGCTCCAAGGAGTCTGTGGACATTGTCGGTGTAGATCTGCTACTTGGGTTAGCCATCAGTGTACTAGAAAACCAGAACTTCCTGCACAGGATGAGTGAGACATCATTAAACAAAACAAAATCTCAGAAACATCATCTTACAAGAAAGTGAAAAGGAGATGCCATCAATTTATCATAGGAGATGCCATCATCATTTAGAAATATAACATAATGACTTTGTTATTTTCCTGTCATGAAAATAAACAACCATAAAACCGTATGCAAACAGAAACTGACAGGACTACTCTCAGTGTTAAAGCAACCTCATGTACTATCAGACTCATTTCCTGAATCAATATTCACCGGTTGTGCTTGTGCATTTTTGTAGCAAAAACTGGATCCTGTTTGGATTAGCTTAGTTTGCATACTCTATAAACATGTCAACGAAGGAGCTTTTGAACTACCAAAAAGCTATTTTTAGGTAATGATCAAGCAAAACCAAAATGTTATAGGATATGCGGTGGATTGTTAAGCAATTATGTAATAGAGTATGCAAACAATACCTCCACATGTCCAGTATGAAAGAGATCAAAAGCACCATTTATATATACAATGCGTGCATCAGGTCCTGGACTCTGGAAGATCAAACAAGAGTAGATTAGAAAACATGATATAAAGAAATTACTGAAATATGCAAGTTTTAATCTGGAGAAAAATGTTACACCATTTTTAAGTTGCAAGAAATCAATATGGAAACCATGAAAAGAGATCGGAAAATTTATTAAAAAAAAAAAAAGAAGTTCAAATCACTCAATTGAATTTGAATTTTCTTCATATACTCCAAGAAAGTCTAGCTACATAGTAGTTCTTTTTACAGTTTTTCATGAACGTCACTACTTAACAAATGCTATAGGTGCCCACAACTTCAGATCAACACAAATCCAAATGAAGGATATACCTAAGATATTAATTTCCAAAGGCTTAAGTGTGTTAAATCGGTCATTACGTTTGTAAATTGTACGCAACCAATGTTGCTTCTTTCCTATTTCTAATTATCCAATTCATACAACATAGCTAACTAAAAGGAAGTTCCATAGCAAGGCTATTGAACATCATTTGATCCCATTGTTAACCCATTTTTGCAATCCTTTAACACACACACACACAAACAAAGCTAGTAACTGTGTCGGGATATATATCGTGAATTTGGTAGCCATGAGAATCTTAACACAGTACCTTATTTTGAATATAAGGCATACTATCATTTTTTGAAGTCAATATTGGGCTTTTACTTTAGATGATGAAATTAGAAAAATCAACTGTATTGAATGCAACAACAACCCTTATAAACTTAATCAGAAAGAGTAGGTGGGTTTGAAATGACTAATTGGTTTTTCTCTTAAATACTTGAAAGGGCACAGAAGGAAATGACATGAACTTATTCTTACACGAATTTCTATTTATTTGTCGGAAGTTTAGAAGAAAGCTCAAAAAAAAATTTAAAGGGCTATTTGACAAGAAGCCTGAAAAATTGCAGAACAATTTATATATTGTTGTATTATATCCTGTAATAGTATCTGCGATCTTAACTGATCTTATTGCATTGCCTGTCTGTAAAAGCAAGCAACTTCTGTAAAAGCATTCGATAATGTGAAAAAATGTTGTTGAGTTTTATGTAATCAAGGCTCAAGTAGATTCCATCAAAAGAATTGTTACTTCCATGATAAGAAACTTAAAGATGGAGTAGAGGCAGTATAGTGGAAGGAAGAAATTTTGGATTATAGTATGCTCAGAACTGGTTTTTGGATTCTCCCATTTCCATATTACTTCAACAATGTAATATTTGTTTTTCTTCCATCCTTCAATTTCTAATCAATTACTATAAAATTTATAAAAGAATTTAACTCTGCATATAAAAAATATTTAGAAATGGTTTGATGACATTCTATCACCATCTAATATTACATTATGCAGAAAACTATATAATGCATATTGCTTGACTCTGTCCATAATTCTCATGCAAGATGGAACCTCAACATATTGTAAGAATTATACTTTATGCAGAAAACTAAATTTTACTTCACAATCATACTTTTAAGAGAAACGTTTTTCAAGATGGATTGTTTAATAACTTAGAATTCATTTTTAATCAACATCAAGATCATCCTAAATCAATTTTACAAAAACTAGTCCAAGTAATAATCTGGACTAGTCTATTATCTAGGACAAGTTGGCTAATCTGGAGAATTGTGTTATGCCAGAAAAAAGAGCAATAATTTATGGCACAAGTCCTTGGAGCTAATACATGAACAATACCTGATCGCATGAGTCACAGAGCTTATGTCCCAGATCGTCTTCGACGTCAGCTATACAGGCTTTAGCACCGTGGGAATGGAATAGGTGAGCAATGCTTTCTCCAATTCAGGAGGCTCCACTAGTTACCACAACCACTTTGCCTATAACCTAATGGAGAGATATAATATAAATTTAAGTCAAATGACTGAAACACCAAGCGTAGTGTCATTTTTTCATATGTTTTCTTACACTGCACTGGTATAGAAAATAGATTTCACAAATCACAGTCTCATCTTTTCATCAATTTTCTTACACAACATTAATTTTCGAATTTTGGAGTGGAAACAACATCAAAATCAGGCATACATCATAGACATTCACATAATAGAAAGGTAAAATTAGGATAGTCTATACTCTAAACTAGACTTTGCCTAAATAAGCCAACACTTATTTTACAAAACAATAGCCTAATCCTTAACAATTCCTATAAAAGTGATACATTCTCAAGAGCTAAAAAAAGGCACATACATTAATAGTGGAATCTATGAACCATGCAGTATCCAACTAGAGTAACCCTCCATGCTTAGAATCCACAGGATTGGCATGAATACGACTCTCTTTTGTATTTAAAGATGAGCTATATGTGCTCCCAAGGATACTTGTGACAACTTCTTTTACAGATTGATCAAAGGAGTTTGCTGAAAGAACCTGTTGAGGACCAGATGTAGTAAGCTTAAAAGACAGCAGGAAAACACAAGGAATACTTAGCTCTATCAAATCAGAGTTTTCCCAAAACACAGTGAAAAATCAGACACAATTTATATTGTAATTCCCGCTCTGCACTCTTCCAAATAGTGATAAAATTTGGTTTGCTATTGGCTGATCACAGAGCAAAATAGAGCAACAGGACAAGGAAAAGGAATGTCTCTCTTATGCAACCTTTAGCATACCAATTTGAATTGTCATAGTCTACCATTTTGTATAAATTATAACATATCAAATCCATTGTAATTAAAGCCACTAGTTGTAACAATTGCAATGGTTAAACACTGAAAGTACTATTCTATTAAAGCCAGTACTCTACAAAAACCATTAGTTGTAACTATTCCATCAAAGTCATTATTCTATTATAAGCACTTTGTATTAGTTTTAACTATTCTATTAAAGCCACTAATTAAATCAAAGCCACTAATATCCAAATCATAAAGTACTGTAAATTAGACTCCATAGTATTTTGACAAAACAATTACTTTGCTAAGCTAATTGGCCAACAAATAGGCAAAGTAAGTTATCAGTGTGACATATTTCATAAACCACGGGATTTTAAATGAATGGGCTAGAAACACATTCTGATGATGATTCTCAATACCAAAGGTCTTTCGCACAACATTCATGGAAGCTTATGTCATGAAAAATAATAATAAATGCAAGCCAATGAAACTCTTTTCAAGTGAAAAATCATATATACTTGATGATCAAACTATAGCTTGATGTCCCAAAAGTAAATTAAATCCTAAACATGTATGCAAAGCTAAAATAAATAGTCATTTTAAAATCAAAAGCAAGAAAAAATAAATTTGAGGAAAGATAACATTCCCCTAGGAGAAGATGAAGTTCACGACGGCCGGTGGTAGTCCAACGCGGTGGTTGTGTTTCCAACACCTTTGTCTCAACATAATAAAAATGAAAAGAAGATAATCCTTGGAAAATGTAACACGAGAAGAAAAACATGAAGGTTCAGTGGTCTCAAAGGGTATTATCGATGGGAAGATAAGACATATCAACACAACGACAGTCGAAACAATATATTATAGAGATGGAAAATATGAATGAAAAAATGCAATGGAAAGTCGAATAAAGAAGGCGAGCAGACATGCATACCTCTTCACCAGATTTGTGTTGACAACAATTACCGTTTCAACAAAAACACAAGGGTTTAAATAAAGGGAATTAGGGTTTAAAACCTTCAAATGTGTTCTCTCAAATTTGTGTTATGCAAAAAACACCCTCCAAATTTGTGTTATGAAACAATCTTTTCGATTTCAGTGTTCATTGTTGTGGTAATAACAATGCAAAGGCAACTTCCCTTGACAACAATTGTGCCTGCAAATACCATATTCTCTTTGGCCTGCAATTCACAGTCACCCATGAAAATAGAATTTGTGCCTTTGAGAACAGACGTTGCTTCTCCGGTTAATGAGCATTGTTCCAATCTCAATGTCGAGGTTTTCAAAGCTGCAACTCTCATGTCAGCAGGAACTTTAACAATGTCATTTGAAACAAGTTCTCGCGCCGGCAAATCAGGAACAAAATATCCATCCCTTATCACATTTATAGATTCACATTGCAACTATTTAAGAGCTTCAAGCGCCATTTCAGCATTGTTCTCGTGCCAAACTCCGACATGTGCGTTAAGGACTAAGAACAAAATAATCACAAACGGGTCTACGTAAGCTTTGAATCTAGTCTCCCCTGATTCACTTCCTTGAATGTATACTAAAAGAATTGATACAAAGGCTGCAACCAAAAGTATCTTTACCAACATGTTGTCATTTTGTTCTAACACAAGTTTCTCTTTCGCTAGCTCGTTCCAACATATTTCTCACACCGCTTTTGAACCTCAATATTAGAATTCAAACCATTGTCCAATTTTACACCGTACTCTTTCAAACACTCCTCAAAATAGTTTATTATTACACCATACAATTTTATTTTAGCTTCTAGCGTTTTCAGAGAAAATTCATTTAGTTTCCCTGTTGCTAGCCCTGACATCTGATATTTGTTGACTTGAATTCTATCAGGTATTCTAGGAACAAACTCTGTTTCTGAGTTGATAATTTTAAGAATCTTCGAAGAATACACCTTTAAAAAGTAATAGAGACATAAACAAGAAAAAACATATAATGAAATCCTTAGAATTTGATATTTTTCAGCTATTTGAAAAGTCCAAGGAATGCCCAAATCTGAGATAATGCAACTTGGTATGGCTGACAATTTGTCAAACAGTTTATGTGCATGTTTTTGGGGCAAGAAAACTTGTTGTGAACATAAAATTTGTAACACTGAAGTGATTGTCAGAGGCTTCATGACAATCTTCCTCAGTAATCTTCATTAAAGCTCTAACACTTAATCAAATCACATTTTTAGATACAAAAGTATAAAATCAACATTTTTTCTTGTTAATAACTCTTAAACCCTAAATCACTTTTTTTAAGAAATTAAACCTCCGTTCTATGTTGCTAGAATTGATTGATAGATAAGGAGAAAAAAAGAGGGGTCAAATTTTAGTGAGTTTTCGGATTTTGCAAGAAAGAGTTGAATCAGTGAGAGAAACTATAAATTTCTATAAGAGAAGAGATTACGAGCAAGAAACTAACCTTATTTACTATAAAGAAGAAGATGCGAACGCGCATGGAGAAGTGAGGACGGTGAACAGAAAATGAAGGATGGTGGAGGACCAGTGCGAGTAGAAGAAATTCAGTTTGCAGTGAAACATATGAGTTTGAAATGTTAAAAAAAATTTATATATATATATATATATATATATATATATATATATATATATATATATATATATATATATATATATATATATATATATATATATATATATATATATATATATATATATATATATATATATATATATATATATATATATATATATATATATATATATATATATATATGTATGTATATATATATATATATATATATATATATATATATATATATATATATATATATATATATATATATATATATATATATATATATATATATATATATATATATATATATATATATATATATATGTATGTATATATATATATATATGTATGTATGTATATATATATATATATATATATATATATATATATATATATATATATATATATATATATGTATGTATATATATATATATATATATATATATATATATATATATATATATATATATATATATATATATATATATATATATATATATATATATATATATATATATATATATATATATATATATATATATATATATATATATATATATATATATATATATATATATATATATATATATATATATATATATATATATATATATATATATATATATATTATATATATATATATATATATATATACATATATATTAACATTGTTACTAAAATTAATTATTTATATAATAAAACAGAAAATATTTTAGACAAAAATATTAAGTTACATTGTCATAAAAAATTATAATAATTATAATAATTATTTATTAAATTAATTAATAAAATTGAAAAGGTTAAAAAATAAAAATGAAAGAAAAAAGTGTAAAACTAAAAGAATAAAAAAATAGTGATTATGATTGACTAAAATAATTGCGACAGTTCGTCTTAACTGTCACGAGTGTGGAAAGAGGGCGGTTCTTTGATAACTGTCGCATTATTTTATACAACATGCCTAAAAATTTTACGACGGTTGGCTCAAACTGTCGTGAGAACTGTCGTAGTCCAGGAATAAGGACGATTTTTTGATAACTGTCACAAAAAATCTACGACAGTTGACCCTAACTGTCGTGACAACCGTCGCAATCCAGGAATAAGGACGATTTTGTGATAACTGTCGCAACTCAAGTGTAGTAAATCTCTTTTTTTCTTGTAGTGTTTCTGAAAATTTTGGGTAAGAGATGGATGAACACCATGTGGTGTTCATTATGTTCTTGAGTTCTTGGCCGTGTAAATCTTTTAGGTTAGTAAAGAGATTGTGTTTTGTTGTTTAAAGGGAGGTATATGAAAGGGCATGAGAGAGAGAGAGAGAGAGAGAGAGAGAGAGAGAGAGAGAGAGAGAGAGAGAGAGAGAGAGAGAGAGAGAGAGAGAGAGAGAGAGAGAGAGAGAGAGAGGGGAATGAGGTTATGAACTCATGTGTACCACCCCTCTCTTTTGATACCATTCCCTATTTTCTACGAACGGACATGTGGCTTCTTCCCCTACCACTTGATCTGCTAACTTCGTTGCATTGACTAGTGGTTCTGCATGGATGCCCTACCACAATGGCCCCCACACTCTCAGCCTGAACTGTTTGATCACTCGTATTTCCATTCAAGGGTTTGAATGGAGTCAACTCCCTTGACCCCTCCTGCCTCCTTGACCAAGCGTTTGGCTATTGGGAACTACATACTAGGCCCTTGATTCTTGCACCTCTCTTTCTTTTTTATTCAGTTTTTTGTGTGTTTTATTTTTATGGACTTTGGGCCTTTGGTCCATTTTTTGTATTATTTTACTAACTCCATAGTCCCATATTTCCATTACATCTACTTTTAATTTTATTTAGTTCCCTCGTAACCTCAAATGTTTGTATGATGGTCGTAATAAGCCTACCATTCGAGTATTCGTCAATCGCATCAACACACATTAAATAACTGAATAGAGTTTACTCTTTCGTGAATGAAAAAGATTGGGTTAGACATATTTGTCCCTCGTAATATTAAGTAATTGTGTGAAGGCCGTAATTACCCTCCCACACGAATACTCATCATCCGTCGAAGAAACAAAACTTATATTGCCACACAAAATTTACAAATAACTTCGTCGAAAAAGGTTTGTTTGGACGTACTTGTCCCTCGTAACCCCGAATATTTAGATGCTAAGCTTCTACAAGCGTCTCCTAGTCACACTTTTATGTACCTTGTGTCAACACACAATCTCTGGACTTAACATATGTGGTAGTTTCACCGAAACCAAAAATGAACAACTTCTACCAGGATAATTATCAATAATGATATTTTTTTTAATAATAAGAAAAACGGTGTAGTTGAAGTTGTACTAGTTACTTATTATGTTCTAAAAACATGTAGAAAGAACTTTGAAAATATAAATAATTAAGCCTAGAAAAAAAGCATGGTTTTTTTTTCTCTTACCAAAATTACCTCGACATAAACAAAGCTATAAGATGATAAAAACTGAATTTCAGAATACACTTGCCTTTATATTTCCTACAAATCTTCACTTATATGGGATAGTTCAGAAGAAGCTATTGAGCAACAGTTAGATGCTCAACATAGTCCTTAAACAATTCACTTCCAAAGAGCAGGGCAAAGACAACCATAGGATCAAGCATAGTTTCTCTATCAAGAACCCAAATTAATATTTTGTGAAAACATCATATATATATATATATATATATATATATATATATATATATATATATATATATATATATATATATATATATATATATATATATATATATATATATATATATATATATATATATATATATATATATATATATATATATATATATATATATATATATATATATATATATATATATATATATATATATATATATATATATATATATATATATATATATATATATATATAACAATTTAGTACTGTAAAGTGGGGAGTATATTGATCATCTTTTAATTTATAATGATTACAATATACCACAATTTTCTTTTTCTCTTTTTCTATATTTTCAAACCATCTAAGTAAAGTGTTGACTCAGTTACCAATCGATAATACATTAATATTAGTCAGAAAAAAGACCTTTGAAAATTAACATTAATGAGTATGAAAATCACAACAAAAATTGAAACTCTAGCATTTTGTTTCAATAATTATTCGGCTAATGAGTATGGAAATTGTTTTTGACTGGGCCAAGACCTGCTCTACAATCGGGCAGGCTCAATCCAATACTATGTAGGAAGACCCAACAATGCCCAATTCTCCCCAGGTCGGGTGTAACAGCCTAATTTTTAATAATTAATTATTTATATTAATTAATTGATTTATTGAGATTGTTTTAATTATTTGGATTAAAAGATATTTGGAGAGAAATAGAATGGAAATATATATATAAGAGAAAATGGAAAGAAAAAGGATAGAAAGGAAGAGTAGAGAAAGAAAGAAAGAAAGAAGAAAAGAAAGAGGAAGAAGGAAAAGAGAAGGAAAAGAGGAAGAAAACTTGGAAAGCTCAAGAACAACTTCTAGCTTCGATTAAACTAAAGTAAGGGTGTGAAATCTTATTATCTTAATCAATGTGTATGATTATGTATGTGTGTGTTGGATTGTTTGGATGTTTTCCATCTTTTTCCATTTTAGGTCGAAATGAGTTTAATCCATAGAAACTGATGTTTTAATGGTTAGAACCGAGAATAAGTCGTGTAGTTTAGTCGAGGAATGTTAGACTAAGACTATTGGAACTGGTTTGGTGGAAATCGGGTGATTGGTGAGCTTCTGATGAATTCTGGACAGTTGGGGTTTTTGAGTACGCAGACGCTCGCTAGCACCTTTGCTAGGCGAGCAGGGTAGCGAGTGGTTCGCTAAGCAAGCTGGTAGCGAGCTAGTATCGAACAGTCTCAGACTTGGGCAGAATCAAATGATACAATCTCGCTGGAAGCGAGTGAGGTAGCGAAGGATTCTCTAGGACCTCTCTAGGCGAGTCAGTAGCGAACACTTCCAGTAGCTTCTGACTGTCTTCGCGAGCTTGTTCGCTAGGAGAACCAGTAGCGAGTGTTCGCCAAGGACTCGCTAAGCGAGGGGTGTAGCGAGCGTGACAACAATTTTTATTTCTTGTTGTGTCCTGTCCAATGTTGATTGTTCGGCTCGATTGTGATCGATCTTTCTGAATGCATAGTTGTATGATGTGATATGTTATAGTGTGGGTAGCCGTATGGCGTGAATCCTAGATTGTGGAATCGAATGTGAAATGTGGCCTTTTGGAAAATATATGCATTATTTAAATTGATTAAGTGTATGATGATTGTGATGGAGTTCGTTGTCGTTTGGCGCGATAATATGAATGCATAATGATTGTATGCGATTGTATGTGAAGAATTCATGAATATGTATTTGTGATTGAATCTATTTGATTCTTGTGTACTACTTGATGAATATAGTGATGATGTTGAAAGTATGAATACTTTGATGAATGTGTTGTGTGTGCAATCATGTTATAATTCTTGTGTGATGAATTATTTGGGTATGCATGAGATTAAGATGCGAGAACGGTCTTAAGTGCATATGATTGTTGATTGCATACGCATCATTTGTTACAAGAGGCAATGTTTGCTAGTGTCGTGGAGACTAGTGACTTGTCTCAAACCTAGAAGAGTGAGTTTGAAAGCTTAGAGGACGGGTTATTGTTTGTTATCGGTCTAGAGGACGGACCCAGTTTAAATGTAAAAACCAAAAAATGATAACAAGTGTTGGTACCACATGGCATGAGTTGCATTGAGTTGTATTGAGTCACATGGAACATATAATTGTTGTATGAAAATATGTGTATGTGTGTGAATTATTGAGTTCAGAGTGGTGAATTGTTGAATAAACATAATTGTAAATGTTTGTGTGAATTATGGTGAGAATGTAGATTATGTGTATGCTATAATTGTAGATATATGTAATGATATGCATTGATTATTATGATAATGTTTCTCACCCTTAGGATGGAATGATGTCCTACATGACATCGTGCATGTATCAAGGAGTAGTACTGCTCGTAGTTTCAAGGTCGCTGTTGGTGTAGCCGTTTAGTATTTTAATTATGTGGGTTGAGTCATGCTCTGGTCATGTAACACTGGGATCGCTTAGTTTATATTTTGGAGATACATTATGTACTCTACATTATGTTTTTATATTATCGACATATTATGATGTTGGCCTCAGTGCCTAAGTGGTGTTGAGTTACGTGACGAACATGAATGTTTTTGTTAAGATAATTATGATATAAATTGAATCCGCTGCTACATGCAAAGTGAAACTTGAATAGTATGATTAATTATTAGAAGTGTTAATGAGCATGACAGGTGTTTTAATGTTTGAAAGTTATGAGTGACACCCTTTTGTGATTGCATGAAAATTTACTTTGATTATTCATATTTTCGGTGGGGTTTAGTAAGGGTGTTACATCGGGCACACTTGATTCTTTTGTCGAGGAGACCACTACTTAACACTGAGAGAGCTCACATGTTTTCTCCACGTGTTCTCCATACAGGGACACGTTATCAGGCAACTACCCACTTTTGAAAGAATTGGTCAACCCACCTTTCTAAAATCACGGGGCAGTTGATCCAGGGCAAAGACCACGTGCTTGTCTTCTCTACACTACATAAGCCCTAGCAGTTACTCGTAATGGGCTTTGTAATCAAACACAATACAAAATAATTGTTGGCTCTGCACTCTAGGTACACTATAAATACCCTCTTTCACTAGAGGGTCATATATTCTAAACTCATATTTTTTCTCTGTTCTTGCTCTTTCTAAACTCTATTACTCACTTAGGCATCGGAGTACGTTGCAGGTACACACTCTCCTCCTCATCTACACTGGTGAACACAGGAGCTCACGACGCGTGGCAGACCGCTGATTCCTTTCTGATCAGGTAAGATAAAAAATATACATATAGTAATCTTGCCAATGCCATTAACATTGCTACCCTTTTTATTTTCTAAATATATATTTCTTTCTTTTCCTTTAATTTGAACATTTCTTGAGCAACAAACATAAAAACAATTCTTAAATTGTTTTGACATTTCTTCAAACACATAGAGTGCAACATAAAAAATAAAAATAAAAACACAATGCTATAGAGTACACACACTTGGCACAGACTAAATCTAAAAATATTTTCTAGCTATTACAAAAAAAGATAAAAGGGAAAACCTAATCTTAACTTTAAAATTTAAGAAAGAAGAATAGTAGTGGAATAACTTAGCGAAAGATAAGCAGAGTAGTGGACAAACATAATACAAGAGCATGAGAGCAGAGTAACAACAAAATAACGGAGTCACATTTTTATTGGAACAATAGAGCAGCATCGTAACTTCGTAACAACATAGCGGATGAAACCCCTAGATAATCACGATTAAAAGGAGAAGAAATTGAAGGATCCAAGAAGACTGCTAGATGATAATGATTGAAAAGAGAAGATACTGAGGGATCAAAAGAGAAAGTGAAAGAGAGGAGATAAGATTAAAGAAAGAAAATAACGTGAAAGGAAAAGAGAATGGAAGAAATAAGGGTTTGGGTTCAACTACGATACGTGTCTTTGAATTTTTATTTTACTTAATTATAATTAAATAAAAAATAAAAAACATAAAACATAAGAATAAAAAATAAGGAAGGAAAACGAGAGATAAATAGCAATATTTGATTAGAAATATTAAGGAAAATAATATTTTCATACTGTTTATTTTACATCAGATGCAAAAACCGTCATAATTTACGAAAATAATGTCGATTTCCTAAAATGCCATAGTAAAACCGCCACAATTTACGCTTTTTTTTTGTAGTGACCATCAATGACATCCATTGGTGATTTCATAGATGCATCTCCGGGTTAATTTTTGATATAAACAAGGTGTGACTCACTTGCAACATTTTTTGTGTGTGTATTGGATTCATTCGGAGATGCATCTATGAAATATGAGAAGAGAAAATCGAGTTTTCAGCGTGTTCAGCCTCATCACATAAAGTGGATAAAAAATGTCATTTTTCAGACTATAGGTCATACAACTTTTTCTAGGAAGATATTAGATCGTTACATTATTGAAACTCATCTCTATGAGTGTCGTCTCCGTTCTTCTTTGTCTCCTAAAAAAAACCCTAATTTTCTAATCCCTAGTGTTAGTGTTTTTTTCATCATTGTTTATAGTCATACCATTTGTTTTCCCTTTTGTCTTTTGATGTTTGATTTTTTATGTTATCCTTCTTCTCTTGTGTCTTAATAATAGTTGTGTTTTTGAGGGTTTAATATATGAATTTCATCATCATATCCTTTTTAGATTATGCATCAACTCACACATATAAATAAAATCACAAAACAAAAACAAAAAAATAAGATTATAAGAAAATTACCATGTACTAGCAAAAGGTAAAAAAAAAATAAGATTATAAGAAAATTACCATGTACTAGCAAAAAGGTATTAGTGATGGTAAAAAAATATGTAAGTACATAATAAATTTACCAACGCACTTATGATATATTGTTGGAATAGATATAGTAAACTATCTTTTTTTATGTATTTATTTATTTATCATACTTTTGTCTTTTTACATTTATTATACTAAATTATAATTTTGTAAGTTCTTTTAACAAGAATTTTCCACCAAAATATATAATAAATAATAAATTAATAAAATAATAAATTGCAAAAATTACTAATTAATAAATAATAAATAAACTAATTAATGAAAATCATCATTCAACCACATAAAATACAAACGTTACTAATTAATAAATAAAAAACTCCAATCACTCACTCTTTAAAACTTTTTAAAAAAACATTAAATATATTTCTATTTGAATAAAAAGAAAATCTTATTAAATAATGAATAACATAAAAAATTAAATAATAAAAAATTAATAAATCAAAAAACTTCACTCATCCAACACCCCATGTTTCCAATTAATTAATAAATAATTAGAAATTCTATCTATTATTAAAGCTCGCAAATTATTTTATTTAATTTATTTATTTAATTAATTTAAAATTAATAAATTTTCATTAAAAATATTTTAAAAAATAGCCATAATATTATAATGAACAATAAATAAATTAATAAGGAAAATAAACATCATTAATTAACAAATAATAAATATTTAAAAAAAATTTCTAATCGGCAAGTTCCCATTAACTTTTTAACCCCAATAATCAAATTTTATGATTCAATGGAGGTGTTCATAGGTGCGGGTCGATCCACAAATTCACTGATCTAAACCGAAACCAACTCATAAATTATCCGAACATATTTATTTCTGGATATAATCACCCCAACCATAATAATCCATATAATTTTGGTTCACTTATTGAATTTAAGTTTTGCAACTCACAAATCCGTTAATCCAACCCATTAATGGGACCATAGTAAATCCAACCCATTAATGTGACCATAGTAATTTCTTATTATTTTAAATAATAATATAAAATTAATATCTCACTAATAACCATAACGTTTTCAAAAAAAATAAAAATCTTTCAATAAAATTATTAGATCAAAGATTTTACATAATTCTAAGATTGAATGTTGTTTTTTATACTATTATCAAGTGCTATGTCGTGCTGATGAATTTTATGAGATATTATATGATGTTTTAATGAGTATGATTTTATTGACTTGTCTTACATTTTTTTAAACCGACAAAAAGATTCATAAATTTTTTTTATTTGAAACAAAACTCACGAATCCAATCCAACCTACCTCATAAATGAACGGGCATCCAATCCAACCTAACTCATAAATGAACGGGTACATTCAGATCGATTTTGACCATAAAATTGCGGATTGGACGGTGAACCCAACCCATTGAAATTTGAACGGATTGGGTAACAGATTAGACCAAACACAGTCAAACTCAATCCGTGTACACCCCTATAATTCAGTATTATTTTCATTTATTATTTAATTATATATTTATTAATTTATTAATTAAACAAAATCACTCATAAAAAAACCAAATCACGTTTTTTTTTAATTAATATTTATGAATGAATTAGATATTAAATTGTTAAATTAATGAATCATAACAAATAAAACATGTGACATACCAACTTTGGATTAAAAATTTGAAATGATTAAAGTTTAAGTTTAAAAAGATATTTGAATTTATTTAGTAATTACTTTAAATTCTATTCTTTCAAAATCATCATAAAAAATAATTTATGAGTTTATTTTGTCTACCCATTACATACGAGTATGCTTCTTCTCACACTTTTCAAATTTAAGTTTTTATTTTTATTTTTTTCCTATATTGAAAATATTTTTTTACATTATAGATAAACTATTAAATTACTCATAATTATTAATTAAAAATATACTTGATAAAATATAAATATTCATATAGATATATTTTATATATATTTTAAAATTAATACTTATTAATAACAATTCAATAAAATTTGCCGTAGAGGTTTAGTTAGTGTTAAATTTTGTTATTTTTAAACAGTAATTTATACTTTATTATAAAAATATTATTCAACTTTTTTTATGATAAATTATTCAGAGTAATTTTAAAAATGAATCAATTAACTAAGAAAAATAAACATCATTAATTGACAAATAATAAATAATTTAAAAAATCCTCTAACCCATACGGCACTTTCCCATTAACTTCTTAACCTCCAATAACCAAATTTACTATTTATTAATTAATTTATTAATCAAACAAAATCACTCGTAAAAAGATCAACTCATCCATGTACTCTCGTTTTCAATATCTTCTAAATCTCACAATTCTATTTATAAATTAATCATTCATTAAATCAAAACAATATTTTATTATTTTTGAAAAGTATAAATTTCAAATTATTTCTCTATACAATTTGTTTGTTAGAACTTATCTTATTATTTTATTCCTTCATTTTGATTTTGTTTCTTTCCCTTAGTTTTTTTTTTCAAGTATCACATTTTAATCTATTGTTCATTCATGTTTTAATTTTTTTTTTTTTTATCAATTTGTTATATCATTTAAAAAAAATCTTATTTTCCTTTTTACGTGTATTATTGTTTTTTTTTCAATTTTATCAATTAATTTAACTGTTCTTTTTTCTTTCGAATATTTCTATTTTCTTACTGATATATTTTTTTCTTTTATTTTTGTATCAATTTTTGTCATAATTTTTTTCATTCAATTTCTTCCCGCTATTTATTAATATTTATGAACGAATTGAATATTAAATTATTAAATTAATGAATAAATGCAAATAAAAGATATGACATATCAATTCAGATTAAAATTCTGAAATATTAAATTTTAAATTAAAAAAGAAAAAAGATTAGTCATTTATATTTATTTAGTAGTTATTTTAAATTATATTCTTACAGAATCATCCTAAAAAATAATTTATTGGTTTATTTGTCTACCTCATTACATGCACAGTACTTTTTACACTTTACAAATTAAAGTTTTTATTTTTTTTTCCTATGTTGAAAAAATATATATTTTTATTATAATTAAACTATTAAATTACTCATATATATTAATAAAAAATACACTTGATAAAATAAAAATACTCATATAAATATATTTTATATATTTTTAAAAATAATACTTATTAATAACAATTCATTAAAACTTGTTCGTGAGACGTCTAGTTAGTGTTAAATTATATT
The DNA here is from genome assembly GCA_963859935.3 of Lathyrus sativus. NCBI lineage: Eukaryota > Viridiplantae > Streptophyta > Magnoliopsida > Fabales > Fabaceae > Lathyrus > Lathyrus sativus. The sequence goes on from CAWUDS030001916.1 coordinate 50,367, forward strand.
ATTTTTAAATAATAGTTTATATTTTATTATAAAAATATTATTCAACTTTTTTTATTATAAATTATTTAGAGTAATTTTAAGAATGATAGTTAATACTATTTAAAATTTTAAAAATAATAATTAAAAAGTATATTTAAAAAAAAATTAAAAAGTATATTTTTTTAATAGAAAAAAATACTGAGAATTTAAAGTATTAAACGATAGATTTTTGCTATCATAATAAAAAAATAACATCTAACGGTAGACAACCTTAAAACACATCACGAAAACCACAACGTTGAATCCGTAAAAAAAAAAAAGGCTTAATTGCAACTATGGTCCCCCTATTTTGTATTTTTTGGGTTTTAATCCCTCCATTTTAAAAATCACAATTTTGGTCCTTTTTAAGTTTTGAGTTTGATTTTAGTCCCCTCTCCAATTTGAAATATTTATTAATGATGTGGCGTTATTCAAGATGACGTGGCAATGCCAAGTCATTTTAAAATTAATTTGAGACATTAATTATTGATTAGAATAATTAATTTATTAATATTATTTTTATTAATAAATAAATAAATTATTAATTTTTTATTATTAGTTTTTATATTTAATTCATTAATCAAAATTTTAAATGAAACACCTTGGACCTACACTTTTTGTCTGATGTCTTTGGTCCATCTTTTTAACACACAATTGATTTGTTGTGTTTGTGTAAGATATATAAACACTTACAACACTTCTAATGAAAATAACGTGGGACTACTATAACACCATCTACTATTATGCTATGTTATCTATTTTATCTTTTCACCCTCTCCATGTAGCTCTCTCCTCATAATGAATATCTATCGTCATAATTAATATCACTCAAACCTCCTTCTATCTTTTCACCCACAAGCATTCTTACACTTTCTTATGTGTTTTCTCAGCTCTTTCTCTATAATATGACATCCTGTTTTTGACCTTTTGTGCTAGATTTCCTACTTGAAAATAAATAGAACAGAGGGTGGCAATTTTTTGGCAGAATTTTTTGGCAGTTTTTTTAAACGTTTACAAACATGCTTTATATCTCTGTATTTTAATATCTAACCTGGTATCCGTTGGAGTTGAACGTTTCTTATTTTTCATTATCTGGTGTCAGGGGAGTTGAAAATGTATAGCTCTTGAAATCACTTGGTGTTGATCATGTGGTGGACTTGGGTAGTGAAAATGTCATTGAGAGTGTCAAATAGTTCCTCAAGGTCAGAAGGCTTAAAGGAGTTGATGTCCTGTATGACCCAGTTTGAGGCAAGCTTGCCAAAGAATCTTTGAAGGTTCTAAAATGGGGAGCTCACATTCTAATAATTGGGTTTGCAAGTGGATAAATTCCTGTCATCCCTGCTAACATAGCTCTTGTTAAGGTACATCAAGAATGGAGTTTCAGATTATGCAATTATCTTGTCTTGCTTGATCACTAAATAACCTCATGCCTGATTTCTTGTTTCTTGATCTTATCATGCTTTATTCACATACATTTTGAATTTAAAATTACATTAATATAAGAATCAATTGGGAAGAGATACAGAGGGATTAGATCTCCCATCAATATTGATTTGATCTCTATTTCCTTTAAGGAAATGATGCTGAAAAATTCCTTCTTAAATACTATTCTTACTTTATGTTATGTATCTAAATCAGAACAAAACCCAAAGCCAAACAAAATGTCAATATAATATTGTCCTTTTCTATCTCATCAGACATCACTAAACAACTGACCTATAGTTCTATTCCAAGATTGTGAGATGTGATATTTACCTGCTAAATGAAACTTTAGGATTATAAAGTACATAAACACCATTGTGATGAAATTGCTGCAACACTTTTATGGCTAAAATCTTACAAATAGCTTAACTAAACTAGTGTTATCTTTGGAACTGCAAACGTCTGTTGAGTCCTTTCTTTTCCATTGCCCTTATTGCATATTTATATTAATTATATTATAGCTAGTATTAATTATTGGATATTGTTCTTTTTTTTTGGATTACAATCACTGGCAGAATTGGACAATACATGGGCTTTATTGGAGTAGTTATAAAATACACCGCCCAGCTGTTCTTGAAGATTCTGTCAAGGAGCTACTGTCATGGTTGGCAAAAGGCTTGATTTCCATTCATATTTCTCATTCATACAGCTTGTCATAAGAACAATAGCTCCAATTCTGCTGTAATATGAAAAATCTTACAGATAGATTATCTTCGAACATGAGATTTGTTCTATATTTGATGAGCTCCAAGATTCATCTCAGAAGGTTTGAGTGATATTAATTATGGAGAGAGAGAGAGAGCTACAAGGAGAGGGTGAAAAGATGAGATAGATAACATAGCATAATAGTATATGGTGTTATAGTAGTCCCACATTGTTTTCATTACAAATGTTGTTAATGTTTATATATCTTACACAAACACAACAAATCAATTGTATGTTAAAAAGATGGACCAAAGACATATGACAAAAAGGTTAGGCCCAAATGCCACGTCATCTTGGATAGCGCCAAGGACTAAAATTGTGGTTTTTAAAATGGAGGGATCAAATGTTGGGGGTGGTGTTAGATCCGAATTAGATTACCAGCATCTTAAGATTTGAACACCCCCTAAATTGTGAAGCCCTAAAACCTATTTTCCCCCAAATTGTGAAATTCTGAAACTCTATTTTTCTTTTTTACTTTCCCAATCTCTTCGTTCCATGCTCATATATCGCGACCTTGTTGTTGCACCCCAAAATTTGCCCAACATTTCTTTACCTAGCTTATGTTTCATTTCATTCACATTAGCATTATCATTTGCATTTCATTGACATGTATGCAGGAGATCAAGAGGTATGATTACCAATTAAGACTTACACAAGACTGGGAAGCTAGCTAAGAAGTTTATTCAAGTGTTCAAGGGTTGATATCCTTACTAGAGAAGTCTAAGATCCTCAGAGAGAGGGTTGAAACCAAGTATGTGGGTCTCCTAACTTGAGAATTGTGGGAAGATCATCAGATGATTCTGAAGCCATGAAGTTGGACTTGAGGTCTTAAGAGAGCTCATGAGAAATATTAAAGTTCATTTGGGAGCTCAGACAAGTCCTTATGCAAGATTAAGAAGCTTCAGCCATGATTGGTGCAGCTAGGGTTTGACTGGGTCAACCCTAAGTCAACTGAGGATTTGAAGGAAGTTGAGACTTAATGCAAGAGCCATGTGACCATGTATGTATACATTGAGATGTTCTAAGGATGATTCCAAGGTTAACTCATCATGATTGATGAGTTTGAGAAGTTTCAGGCTAGGGTTTCTAAGACTTGACAGTGTAAAATCCCCTGGCTTGACCCCTGACTTCAAGACTATTTAAATCAAGATATGATTGTCATCCCATCTTGACCCTAACATGATTGTTTTAGGGAATTATATTAGCTTTAACTTGAGTACTATAAGTCCTTGATAGGGTTTATAGAACTCAAGTTATGAGCCAGACAAGTTACAAGTCTTCTATGGAATGTGAACTTGGAGCTTGAAAGTTACCCAACTTGCATGACACTTTTGCCCTAGAAGGATGATTCCTATGAAATTTTGGTCAACATGAATGTTGTTCCTTATTCTCTTAGCTTTCTAAATAGTATAGAAGTCCATGATTGGATTTGTAGAACTCAAGTTATGGCTTTGACAAGTCAAGGGTATTTTGGGTATTTGGACATTACAGGTCATTTTGAATTATGTGTCCATTTCACTATCTTGCAAGCTTCAAATGGAGTTTTGTTCAACATGAGAGTTGCTTAAAATGATGTTTTTAGCTTAGCCAAGTATTAAGAGTCCATTGATATGGATTAGAACAAGCATTGGTTGAAGAAATTTCACAAAAAGACCATTTTAATGAATTAAAAGGGAAAAATTCAAAACAATTGGTAATTGAATGATTTCAAGCCAAATTTGTACTCATTTTGATTGAAAATGATATTCTAAACACTTTGGAATTATTAGAATTTTCATTTGGGGTTTGGTTCATGGTGTTCCAATTTGTGACTTCATGAATAAGCTACACATCCCAAAATCATACCATTGAGCTCCAAACCAATTTTCACAAGGCAAAGTCCAAACCTTACCTTAGGATCCAAGCCTAAGGAGTACTTAAAGGATCTACTCCAAACCAAAAATAAAAAACTCCTCACAATTTTCATTTTTCATTTTCAAGAATTCTCTCACTCTCTCAATTCTCTCAATTTCTTCATTCTCCAAACCCTCACCCATAGCTCCTTGTCATCGGATCCATTGATTTTTTATTGAAATCAATGGAATCTTGAGCATAAACCTCCACTCATCATCATTATCGGATCAAGTTTCGTAATCAATTTTCGTGCAAATTGAAGTTGGATATTGAAGCGTAAATTGGAAGCATTTATTCGGAGCAATTCGGATTCGAAGTGTTCGATCTTCATCTTCTTGCAAGAATTATTGTGGATCTTAAAGTTTTCCATCTAATCTTGTTCGTATCTTTGCAAATTCACTTGATCAACGATCACCGGATCAAATCTCCGATCCGTAGGTTGGTTTTCCGATTTAATTTAACTATTTGATTGTTGTTTTTTAATGGCATTAAAATTCTGTTTTGTGTGCTGTTTGATTTTAATTCATATAAAATAGCAAGAATACTTAGAAAAATATGATAAAATTCGTGGATGATCCTTATCATGTCTATGATCTTTGTGCGCAATTGGATTTTAGTTTTGTTTAATTTTCAATTTGATTTCGTTTTTCTCCTTTAGTTGGATAATAAAATGTCAAAAACTGCATAGTTTCTTGCCGATTTTTTTTCTAGAGTTTGGTATAGAATTTGGACTTAATTCTTTGTTGGTTTGTTATAGACATATTAAGGAGCTCCCATAAATTTTTATGGTAATTTTTAGGTAGCTGTAGGTTCTGTTTTGAACTAGATCTTTAGAGGCTTCCCCACTTGATTTCCCTTTTGACCACTTTTGGTGTGTGATTTCTTTAGTGTCTTTAAGCATAGTTTTAGGCTCTGGTTTTTCTACTATAAATACCTAACATGCTTAGGTTCCCCTATAAATTTTTCTAGGATTTTAGAATTAGTTTTGGTATTTTAGATTGAATTAATACTTAGGCTAGTCTTAACATGTTCATAACATAGTCTTTCCTTTTGATTGATTTTATTGATGATTTTTAGCATGAGATAAGCTTTTCATTCCTTTCCATTGTTGCTATATGCATGTTGATGAGGCTATGTAATTTTTGTTACGATTTTTAGATAATTTTAAATAAGGTTTTAGGGTAGTTGTTTAGGAGTGTTCTTTGTTGAAACCCTCTAGTGTACCCTTGAAGTTTTAGATTTAGTTTGAACCTTTTGACTTAGGTTTAACCCCTGATTTTTCGACTATAGCATGTTGATACATGTAAGATGATATGGTATTTTTCTTAGAATTTTTAGAAATGATTTTCAATTAGTTCCCCATTTTACAAATTAACTTTAGTTTAGGTGATTCTAACTTAGAGAACTTCATAGGTTAACCTTGTAATTAGCCATTAGATGATTCTAAGTGGTGTATTCCTTCTTGATAGAATGGTAAGTAAGTAGATATCTCATTAAGGTTTAGGAAGAGCCTTAGAGAGTGATGATTCTTGAGGTTTCAGAAGAAACTAATGGTATGGTTGAATTCATGGCAAGATTTGGAATGAGTTTCATGTTTTGACCCCTTGGATTGGAGGCCTCTAGGAAGAACTAGGGTTGAAGGGGATGATCGGAGCTCCATCGGCGGTGGCCGGAGCTGGGCGTGAAGCTCAGGCGTTTGAAATGGAGAAGATGAAGTTTTCACCATTAGATCATGGTCGGACCATTGACTAGAAGCTGATCCAACGGCTGTGTTTTAAAGTTGAGTTGTGAAGGATCCTGAGGCAAGAAACGCTGTGTTTCATTTATTTGATGTTTTGGGCTTAGTGATCTGAGTGCTATTCACACCCCCCAGCGAGCCCAACCCAGTTTTTTAACTGAAAATGATTACTTCTTGCACCGTGTGTTTAATCTTTTTGTTGGATTTTTATTTAATTTTTCATTTTATTCATGATTCTTGTAAAAATCATAACTAATTGAATATTAATCCAATCAAACCCATTCTTTTTGCATATTAATCATGATTGAGTCTATTATTTTTTACAGAAAAAATATTTTCATTTCATGTAATTTCTGATTTAATTGGAATTTTTCATTTTAATTGATATTAAAATGTTCATGTTTGATGCATATTTTTGTAGAATTTTGTTTGATCTCATGGTGATGATTTTAAGCCTAATTTTTTGTGTGTGATTAGGTTAGACATGTATGATCCCATAGAATGTTTCTCACATTTTTTTTGATGAAAATAGGTGTGCTTTCTAGATTGATATTTAGAGGCTTCCTTTTAGGGTTTTAGGTTTGATACCTTGTAATGTAGAATTTAGTTCTAAGTCCAATTTGATGATTTGATATCTGGAACTAATGTGGTAGAGTCATGATTGACCTAGGTTCCCATAGTAATTTTTGTAGGATTTTACAATTGATTTTAGTATCTTAGTTAGGACTAACTTTAGTACTAGGTTTTAGGTGATCCTAATTTACTAATTCAACTAGTTTAACTTCCCTAGTTCCCTTAGATTAGGGTTTGTGCTTGGTTTGCCTGTGGTTGAGGTTGAAGATAAGAGGAGGATGCTTAAAGTTGCTTGAAGTTGCTTGGAGCTTTGGATTTGTTGGTTCCTGAAGGTGTCTGATGAAGATTAGGAGATAGGACATAGGGAGAGCCTTGTAGTTAGAATGATTTCTTTCACAAACATGGAAAGCATCTTGTGCTTCCATTCCTCCCTTTGGGTGACATGCGACGCATTCACTCTTAGGTCATAGTCTTTAGTGCGATTGAAATTGCAAACACAATAAAAAACACTTCTTCCGTAAAAGACAGAAAACAAATTTCAAACCTTTTTGCCCCGTGGGCCCATAACTCAAAGGAAAGCTTTTTTGAAGAAAAGAGTGTCGTTAAACTTCAGCGCCACCGCAAACAGGCTTTGTCCCTAACTGCTGGAACTGCTGTTTAACCCTACTCGATAAAACAGATGAATCTGAATTCCCGTAATCCGTATTATCCCGAACTACGTAAGCTCTAATCTCTCATATCTGCTGAGAGTACGTAGGCACAATACTGTTGTATTGGCGAGCTACCTTCCCCATAACCAGTAGTTAGTCGAACTACGCTGACTCTGATTTCTCATTCTCTGATGAGAATACGTAGGCATAAAGCGCGACGCTTTGCCGAGTCATTTTTCTTTCTTTTTTAAGCTAGCCTTGATAGGTAGATAGATAAACCAACTCGTCTAGTAAACACAACAAGCGTGGATCCCGTCGAGTACGAAGGACGTGAGGGGTGCTAATACCTTCCCCTTGCGTAACCGACTCCCGAACCCAGACAATGGTTGCGATGACCTTGTCTTATACCTTTTCGTCAGGTTTTTCCGATCGTTTCCTTTCCCGTTCCGAGGGATAAATAACGAAAGGTGGCGACTCTTCTGTTTTGCCGGCACCTTATTTTTGAGGAAGCGACAATGACGGCATTTGAGTGATAGCTTCTGTAAAAGGAATAGTGATATTCAACTGTTTAAGGAGCTCTACAAATTTCTTAAATTGTCCTGACGTTTTGGAGTTTATTAATCTTTGAGGATAAGGGATAGGTGGTTTATATGGCGCTGGAGGTGCTTGCGTTTTTTCACTTGCGGTATCCTCCTTCTCGTTGTCTTCCTTCTTCTCTAACTCGGATTCCTTTTCTACTTGTTCAGTTGGTTTTTGTTGCATGGCTGAGTTTTTGGTTCTCGGATCGATCGGTTCGTCCAATTCTTTTCCGCTTCTTAATATGACAGCATTTACTTGTCCTTTTGGATTTTGTTCGGGTTGTCCAAGAAATGTGCCAGCGGGTGCGGCAGCAGAGGCTTGTTGTTGAGCCACTTGTGATATCTGTGTTTCTAGCAATTTGTTGTGGGTGGCTAAAGCGTTTACTTTTCCGGTCAGCTGTTTAATTTGCTCGCTAGTGTGTATGTTTTGATTCAGGAATTCTTTGTTTGCTTGAGCTTGAGTAGCTATGAATTTTTCCATCATCAACTCGAGGTTTGATTTCCTAGGTGCACTCTGAGCAGCAGCTGGTTTCTGATATCCTGGCGGAGCAGCAGGCATCTGCAATGCGTTATCGCTTTTGTAAGAAAAGTTTGGATGATTTTGCCAACCTGGGTTGTAGGAATTTGCGTAAGGATTTCCTTGAGCATAATTTACTTGGTCTGGTGGGATTCCGGCTAGCAATGGGCATTCGGGCGCATTATGAGCGGCGATTCCGCATAACTCGCAGTTTAGAGTTACGGCAGCGACGGTTGCAGTGGGGTTAACGGTCAGACTGTCAATTTTCTGTGCTAGAGCATCTACTTTAGCGTTGAACTTTTCAAGGCTGCTGATCTCGTACATCCCACCTTTCGCTGCGGGTTTCTCTGCTGGAATACGTTCACCTCCCCATTGGCTGTGGTTCTGAGACATGTTTTCGATTAGTTGATAGGCTTCGTCGTATGGCTTATCCATAAGTGCACCGCCCGCGGCGTCGTCTACCGTTAATCTGGTGTTGTATAAAAGCCCATTATAGAAAGTATGGATCGTCACCCCAGTCTTCTAGACCGTGGTGAGGACACGTTCTCATCATATCTTTGAATCGTTCCCATGCTTCGTAAAGAGATTCAATATCTTTTTATCGAAATCCGTTGATTTGAGCTCTAAGCATAGCAGTTTTGCTTGGCGGAAAATATCTTGCTAAGAAGACGTTCTTCAACTGTTCCCACGTCGTAACTGAGTTGGATGGCAAGGATTGTAACCATGTCCACGCTCTGTCTCTAAGAGAGAAAGGGTAAAGACGAAGTCTTATTGCGTCTGGAGTTACTCCATTTGCTTTCACTGTGTCTGCGTATTGTACAAACTTCGTTAAATTTTCGTTTGGATCCTCAGTTGCATTTCCTGAGAAATTGTTTTGTTGTACAACTGACAGCAATGAGGGTTTCAGCTCAAAATCGTTTCGAGTAATAGCTGGGGCAGCAATGCTACTTCTAGGCTCCATCTGAGAGGGTGTAGCGTATGCCTTCAGCGGTTTGTTTTGAGGTCCTTCAGCCATCTTTGGTTCTTCTTCGGATTTGGGAATGTGAGTGAGAGGATCGGGAATGTTATGTTTTTGTTGGTACTCAATGATGCGACTTCTTAAATGTAAGAAGCGCTCTAGTTCTGCGACTGAAGGTTTTAAGATATCGCCTTGTGGGTGATTACTTGGCATACAATCGACAGAACCAGTAAAGGGAAAATAAAAATAGTTAACCTAGTGTTGCGGTGAAATTTGGATGTCAAGCTATTGATTAACTTGAATCTTAATTCATTTACAACCGGTCTTTGATTTATCCGAAGGAAAGGTTAAAGAAAGGAAAAACCTAAAGGGGAGAGATCTAAGGTTCGGGGGTTGGTTAAATTTAGGGAAGGTATTAGCACCCTAAACTTCCGTAGTACTCTACGGGAACCTTTTGTTTATTTTTTTATTTGTTTCATTTTTTTTGCTTTAAGGGTATGTACAAAGGATTAAGGGTTTAAAAGACCTAAGGGGTTAATTCTAAGTTTACTCGGCAAGACGTCGCATCTTGTGCCTACATATCCTTACGGGAATGGAATCAGAGTAATTGTAGTTCCCCTCAAAAGGGAGGTTAGAAACGTCTTGACTGTGGCCAAGGTTCCAATGGGGAATACACGTATCTTAGGGACACGCTTATGCGGAGTGTAGAAACTCCAATATCTACATTGTAAATTGTTAAGTGAATTAGGGTTAGGTTAGGGATTCCGCGGCGGGAAACCCTAAAATGAGTGCGGCGACTCTTTGACCTAAAGCTAGGGGTAGTTTTGTAATTTTTGTCCACGGCGAGACATTCGTGAAAAGTTAGGGTTTGTAAAGGGTTTGAGGTTTTGAGGACTATTGGCGCGGCGGCCAAACGGCTAGACCTAATCCTTCGGAGGAATGCAATGGGACAAATTAACGATGCAAATGCGCGAATTTAAACCATACAAACAGCAAAAATTAAAGTGCGGAAAGGTAAACGCGATAATTTGTTCGCGAAGTTACAAATGAGAAACAGATACAATTATAATACAACTTGAATTGAAAAACACATTAAAATAGCTAATAGCAACGTAACAAGCTGCACATTGAATACACAAGGTTAATAGACAGAGTCAGACAGTAATCAGACAAGTTATGAAACGGAAGTGCGAAAGTTATAGATATTCTTTGTTGTTTATTTGTGATATATAAAAAAGCTTTTGATTTAAGTTAAAAAAAAAAGAGGTTTTAATATTATTAAAAAAAATTTTCAAAAATAGTCTTAATTTAATTATCTAACAAAAAGGTTTTATTTTTAAAAAAAAGGTTTAATGTTATTATTATTTATTTTTTTAAAAAAAGGTTCTAGTTATTATTTTTAAAAAAAGATTTTAGTTATTATTTTAAATTTATCTAAAAAAAAAGTTTTTCTTAAAAATAATAGGTTTTCATATTAATTTGGAAAAGATGATAAAGTTATTTATTTTAAAAAAGAGATTTTTATATTATAACAAGTTTTAATAAATTAATGATAACAATAATAATAATTGTAATAATAATAATAATAATGATAATAACAATAATAAATAATAATAATAATAATAATAATAATAAAACAATAATGAATTTTAAATGTGCCAAATAACCCAACAATGTTGCTAACGCAGAAATGCGCTCATCGCAACCAGATCTAAAACGGACGAAACAAAATTTATCGCAAAGAAAAAGAAATTAAGCAAAAAACAGTATTATTGCTCACACAAAAATGAGATCATCGCAACCAGATCGAACTAACACAAATGTCACGCGTCATGCACACAAATGTGCAAACATCGTATCGATATAATTCGATCAAAAATTAATCTTATATATATATATATATATATATATATATATATATATATATATATATATATATATATATATATATATATATATATATATATATATATATATATAAACTCTAACAATTTAAAAATTATAAATATATAAACGTAACAGTAATAGATAAAGAAAAAGAAATAACGGTAATAGATGAAGAAAAAAAAATAACGGTAAAAGATGAAGAAAAAGAAACAACAGTAATAGATGAAGGAAAAGAAATAATGGTAAACGATGAAGAAAAAGAAACAACAGTAATAGATGAAGGAAAAGAAATAACGGTAAACGATGAAGAAAAAGAAACAACAGTAATAGATGAAAGAAAAGAAATAACGGTAAACGACACTCACTCCTCTTAGGTTTTTTTCATTCTCCCCCTTTTCAACAAGGCAACACATGTATATATAGGGAACAAATTAGGGTTAACACCAAATTGTCAATAATGTCCCTAAAGCCCATTTTAAAGCACAAACTAAATAATTAGTTAAGAAAAAATAAAATTTAAATAATTTAAAATAATTAAAATAAACTTAAAATAAAAACTAATAATCCTATTGATTCCTAAAATCAAAAATATTATAAAAAGAACAAAATTTTTTCTAATATTTTTTTATTTTATGATTTTTTGGATATTTTTATGAATAATTTAGAAAAAAGTGAAAAAAATAATATTTTAAAAAATGATTTAATTAAAATACGAAAATAATAATTAAATAATAATAAAAAAACTATTTTTGTTATTTTTTAATGAAAGATAGAAAAATTTAGAGTAAAAATAATAAAAAACAAAAAAGTGACAAAGGTGAGATTTGAACTCTCAACCTCTCACACTCACAACTCCTTACACATGTCCTCTTGCCAATTGTGCCATTTTTACTTTTTAGAAAAAAAATGCATGCCATATGATATTTACCTGCAAAAAGTCAAACGACTACACAAATTTGTTAGTAATTGATTAAATGCAATGAAATGCGACGACAAATCTTAGGGCAAAATTTGGGATATTACAGTTGCCCCTATTTAAATAACTTCACCGGGTGATTCGAGCAACGGAGACTCGAGAAATCATGGTGGAGGGATTTAAATACAGATAACCGAAAATTTTGCCTTTAGACGCAGTGCTATGCAATGATATGGACAAAACAAAACGAACTATAATGCTAAATATGATATGAATCTGATATGATGCGTATGATGAAAATGACAAATGCACGGATACAGACGAAACAACGTCACAGGGGACGACCCATCGAGGAATTGCACTAGGGAAGAAGACATGTCATATCTGGAAGAACGTCGGAAAGACACGACACAGAATTGTTGATAGGTGCCAAGTAAATTAGAAATTGTCCGCAAGGTAAGACGCGAGTAAAACACGAGCTCAGGAGAAAAACGCAAATGGGGATAAAACACCCATGATGCCATGTAAATAAATTTTTCCCACAAGGTAAAGACACGAGTAAAACACGACCTCAGGGAGAAAAAAAAGCAAATGGGGGTAAAACACCATGATGTTAGGTAAACCCAGGAATATCTGGTAAACGGGGAATAAAACACCCGGGATAAAGGTACATGGGGGATAAAACACCCAAGGATAGAAGGTAAGTGGGGAGTAAAGCACCTAAGATAGACATGTAAATGGGGAGTAAAGCACCCAGGATAGAAATGTAAATGGGGAGTAAAACACCCAGGATAGAAATGTAAATGGGGAGTAAAGCACCCAAGATAAAAATGTAAATGGGGAGTAAAGCACCCAAGATAAAAATGTAAATGGGGAGTAAAGCACCCAAGATAGAGAGGTAAATGGGGAATAAAGCACCCAAGATAGAAATGTAAATGGGGAGTAAAGCACCCAAGATAGAAATGTAAATGGGGAGTAAAGCACCCAAGATGTGCACATGTATAGGAATAATGCTATGACATATGATCAAATGCAAATGCAGACATCGACGACAAGACTCGACTCTTTCTGTGAGATGACAAAACTGGAGGACTGATTCCTCAACACGGAGATCACTGTCATTCTGTTAAACTGTATCAAGTTGATAGTCACTGTAGGAATGATGAATAACTGCTTGGGGATTATGCAAGTAAACTTCCCCAGGTCAAATGAATTGATAATTGCTTCAGCTGTCTGATTCGTGGAATCGACTGTTTTGCTGCATCCTCGGAGGGCTTGCCCCAGTCTGAGTCTTGAACAATTCTCTGGATAAACCAAATCTGAGAAGATATTGCCTTGAACAAATCTTGAACTAATTCTTTGACAGGATGTAAAAGGAACATGCCCCTGATAAGATCACTTGACCAAGTTTCTCATTGTTTGAAAATTCCTTAGAGGAAAGCCAGTTTGCAAACAAAATATTCATACAAACATGGTAATGCAGAGTTCATGCGACTTTTGAAATCAAAATTATTTTTGAAAGATGGAAAATACATGAGTCGTTAGTCAGAACACAACGGTTCAAGACGCTCAAAGTTTAAAACAAAGGTGTACTGCCAAAATAAATGATTCACAAAGATCTTTAGGAGTCAGGTTACGCAACCTTGCTGTAGTATGCTTTCAAAATAACCTTGTTTCAATTAGGTCTTTTGAGGGTTGTAATATGGCCTGGTTCACTGTTTATGAAACAAAAGATAAAGGCTCAAAATTTATTTGTACCCACCCAATCTACGTGATGATCCTCAGTCTTATGCTCAGTTAACTCATACTATGCATTCAGGTTCCCATAAGTTAGGGATTTCATTGATCGTAGCAATGATGACTCAGAAGTCAAAGGGACCTATAAAAAGGCAGCCACTACTCCCCTATAACATTTGATTGTTTTGACATTGAGGATTTTCAAGATAAGGATTTAAAAATCTCTTTGTATTATCCCTAAATTTTGCCAGAACTGTTTATTTTAGAGTTTACAGTCAGCGGGATTCCCCAGTTTTGCCTAAGTCTCCTTCATAGGTTTTGACTTAGCGGGCTTCTTTTGATTATTTTTTTGTGTGAAGGAAAGTGACTGTTTGATTTTAATGATTACGGTGAACCATCATCGACCTTTTGATTAGAAAACATCTTCGACACTTGTTTGACGTGTGCGAAGGAAAATTTGTTAATGAAAGGTGTATCGTATGAACACACAACCAAGTTAACTGAGAACTACCCATCCCAAGGTTAAAATTGTGGGTTTTTTGTAACGAAAGAAACTCCAACTTCTAGGCTCGAAGGGGGTAACGAGGGATTAACTTCCTTATTTCTCCAGTGTTTGGGAATTGAAACAATGCCTTACATCGTCAACAAGGTTTGATTGAAAGCATACTGACAGCAATTATGGGTATAACGTTTTCGTCATCCTCCCTCCGATCTTAGCATATCAAAATTTTGGACAAGAAGTAAACATTTGAAAAATAAAGCATAAAGATGCAAATAAATGGACGGAAATGAATTGAATCAAAAGTCGCAATGCTTATTTCATTAATGAAAGTACAAACATAATTGAAAGCAAACAACTTAAACAAAATAAGGAAAATGCAAACAACGAGAAAAAAAAGGCCCAATGACAAAGCTTCAATTCTGATGTGTTGGCAAGGGATCTGTCTGGACGCTCGGACGACTATCCCTAAAATCAAGTATTCCGGCTCTAATCAGTTCACGCACTCTAGCCTTCAATGCAAAACAATGCTCCAAGTCATCGCCTGGGGCACCCTCATGGGAAGCACAATGAAGATCAGCCCTAAATCCAGCCGGAGGATTAAGAGGAGGTGGTAAAGCCTTTGTAGTAATCAGTCCTTGCCGGACTAAGTCAGGATATAGCTCTGTGTAAGTCATGAGAATAGGATCAAAGTGACTCCTGTTCCGTTTTTGGTCTGATATCTGTGTCGAGGAATCAGCTTGACGACTCAAAGGTACACTAGAAGACGATAGGACCAAGAAGGAGAAACTGGGGGACAAATGCAATGCAAAAATGTGATGCTGATGCCATGCAATGGTCTCAAGAATTTCAACGGTCGATTGCAAACATTCCCTTTTAGGAAAGCGAGAAAAGCTGTTAGACTTTAAAATGTAGGACTTCTTGAATTTGCAAAGGACTTTTGAATTCCTTGAAACTAGAAATGATATGATGCTTTATGGATGCAAAGCACAAACGCACATAAGCAAACAAAGGTCCTAATTTTAGAGGAACAATGAATGGAGTCAAGGTCTACCCTTCCCAAAGTGGTGTGTACTATAGATTAATTGTACCTGCAGAACAAGGGTTCTAAAAAGTGCCCAAAGTCATCAGCCCATCTTTTGGATATTATCAACTTCTCGACTGACTCAAGGGTCGATAATATTCTCAAGAGAACCTCGTTCGAGTATAGTATCGCGTAACAACCATTGTAGGACTACTCCCACATGGTTCCCGCACTACGTCCTAGATAAGGCCAAGATGGTGTAAAGGTACTACGGTTCCCAGTATCACAGACTCCAATCGATAATGGTAAAAGTTTTCACGACTACACTCGATCAACCGAACCATTTTCGAAAGTGTCTCAACTGAGCGGTGATTCTCGATTTAGCTTAGTCAGGACTCACTCCCTATAAGCCTCGTCGAATATATCGCCATCCTATAATAATGTCAATCAAGTCCGGGTGTAGGACTTATCTCACAACACAGTAACTCCAAGTAAGGTACCCCAATATATACATACAAGTGAGCAAAATATATAATAAAACAAATATATAAAGAAAAATAAACAAAATAGGGATAACCCTCAATAGTTAGGACTCCCCAGTGAAGTCGCCATTTTCTGTTGCGGTGAAATTTGGATGTCAAGCTATTGATTAACTTGAATCTTAATTCATTTACAACCGGTCTTTGATTTATCCGAAGGAAAGGTTAAAGAAAGGAAAAACCTAAAGGGGAGAGATCTAAGGTTCGGGGGTTGGTTAAATTTAGGGAAGGTATTAGCACCCTAAACTTCCGTAGTACTCTACGGGAACCTTTTGTTTATTTTTTTATTTGTTTCATTTTTTTTGCTTTAAGGGTATGTACAAAGGATTAAGGGTTTAAAAGACCTAAGGGGTTAATTCTAAGTTTACTTACGGGAATGGAATCAGAGTAATTGTAGTTCCCCTCAAAAGGGAGGTTAGAAACGTCTTGACTGTGGCCAAGGTTCCAATGGGGAATACACGTATCTTAGGGACACGCTTACGCGGAGTGTAGAAACTCCAATATCTACGTTGTAAATTGTTAAGTGAATTAGGGTTAGGTTAGGGATTCCGCGGCGGGAAACCCTAAAATGAGTGCGGCGACTCTTTGACCTAAAGCTAGGGGTAGTTTTGTAATTTTTGTCCACGGCGAGACATTCGTGAAAAGTTAGGGTTTGTAAAGGGTTTGAAGTTTTGAGGACTATTGGCGCGGCGGCCAAACGGCTAGACCTAATCCTTCGGAGGAATGCAATGGGACAAATTAACGATGCAAATGCGCGAATTTAAACCATACAAACAGCAGAAATTAAAGTGCGGAAAGGTAAACGCGATAATTTGTTCGCGAAGTTACAAATGAGAAACAGATACAATTATAATACAACTTGAATTGGAAAACACATTAAAATAGCTAATAGCAACGTAACAAGCTGCACATTGAATACACAAGGTTAGTAGACAGAGTCAGACAGTAATCAGACAAGTTATGAAACGGAAGTGCGAAAGTTATAGATATTCTTTGTTGTTTATTTGTGATATATAAAAAAGCTTTTGATTTAAGTTAAAAAAAAGAGGTTTTAATATTATTAAAAAAAAATTTCAAAAATAGTCTTAATTTAATTATCTAACAAAAAGGTTTTATTTTTTAAAAAAAAAGGTTTAATGTTATTATTATTTATTTTTAAAAAAAAACGGTTCTAGTTATTATTTTTAAAAAAAGATTTTAGTTATTATTTTAAATTTATCTAAAAAAAAGTTTTTCTTAAAAATAATAGGTTTTCATATTAATTTGGAAAAGATGATAAAGTTATTTATTTTAAAAAAGAGATTTTTATATTATAACAAGTTTTAATAAATTAATGATAACAATAATAATAATTGTAATAATAATAATAATGATAATAACAATAATAAATAATAATAATAATAATAATAATAATAAAGCAATAATGAATTTTAAATGTGCCAAATAACCCAACAATGTTGCTAACGCAGAAATGCGCTCATCGCAACCAGATCTAAAACGGACGAAACAAAATTTATCGCAAAGAAAAAGAAATTAAGCAAAAAACAGTATTATTGCTCACACAAAAATGCGATCATCGCAACCAGATCGAACTAACACAAATGTCACGCGTCATGCACACAAATGTGCAAACATCGTATCGATATAATTCGATCAAAAATTAATCTTATATATATATAAACTCTAACAATTTTAAAATTATAAATATATAAACGTAACAATAATAGATAAAGAAAAAGAAATAACGGTAATAGATGAAGAAAAAAAAATAACGGTAAAAGATGAAGAAAAAGAAACAACAGTAATAGATGAAGGAAAAGAAATAACGGTAAACGATGAAGAAAAAGAAACAACAGTAATAGATGAAAGAAAAGAAATAACGGTAAACGACACTCACTCCTCTTAGGTTTTTTTCATTCTCCCCCTTTTCAACAAGGCAACACATGTATATAGGGAACAAATTAGGGTTAACACCAAATTGTCAATAATGTCCCTAAAGCCCATTTTAAAGCCCAAACTAAATAATTAGTTAAGAAAAAATAAAATTTAAATAATTTAAAATAATTAAAATAAACTTAAAATAAAAACTAATAATCCTATTGATTCCTAAAATCAAAAATATTATAAAAAGAACAAAATTTTTTCTAATATTTTTTTATTTTATGATTTTTTGGATATTTTTATGAATAATTTAGAAAAAAGTGAAAAAAATAATATTTTAAAAAATGATTTAATTAAAATACGAAAATAATAATTAAATAATAATAAAAAACTATTTTTGTTATTTTTTAATGAAAGATAGAAAAATTTAGAGTAAAAATAATAAAAAACAAAAAAGTGACAAAGGTGAGATTCGAACTCTCAACCTCTCACACTCACAACTCCTTACACATGTCCTCTTGCCAATTGTGTCATTTTTACTTTTTAGAAAAAAAATGCATGTCATATGATATTTACCTGCAAAAAGTCAAACGACTACACAAATTTGTTAGTAATTGATTAAATGCAATGAAATGCGACGACAAATCTTAGGGCAAAATTTGGGGTATTACACCTAGTCTATACGACGTAACAGAAGGTTACACTATTGACTAAATGGGTCCCCGACAACGGCGCCAAAAATTTGATCGCGACTTTCTATGTCTAATACACCTAACTGCAAGTGCACAGTCTATCGCGTAGTAATAAAAGATATCGATCCCACAAGGACTCGTAATCAAACTAGTGTTCTCGGGAGTTACTATGTTTAGCTAGGTAGATAATGTTTAAGGGAATAATTTCTATCACTAAAGGGAACTAAAAACGTTACTTGAATTATAATTATGCGAATCGATATGCAATAATTATGTTCTTCGGGGATTTGACAAGTTACCGGTATATAAAATATTTTTCAGAATTTATTTAAGAAGAAAATAGTGATCTAAAGACTTTCGTCTCACGATGGTTGTTGACGCTAGTCGCAACTTTAAGGCAGAACGTATGCTGTCGCTATCCCGTTCGGGGTTAAAATCGCTTTTTCGAAATCTCTAAGTTCTAATCTATTTTAAAGTGCTTTCGCTGTTATTAAAACAAATGCCTAGTGTTTACTATCCGGTCTTAGCCGCAGTTGTCGCTTATTGGTTCGTACCTTAATTAATTTCCCACTGTCGTGGCAAAACTACGTTTAAATAAGTTCTCGCTGTCGCGACGAACGATTATTTAGGAAATAAGTTTAAACACTCAGGCGATAAACAACTTTTGAAAAAGAAAGTTTTTAACCGGTTATTATCAAATCCCGTCTGAATTATTATTACATATCGATTACTCTGGTTTAGCTAGACATGGATTTGGAATAAGTAAAACATAAATAAAAGCAGAAATTTAGAACATTCATATTACTAGGAATTAAAGTTACAATTAACGAAATAATAAAAAACCTGTAACGTATCCAATTGGCTTTTGCCCAAATCCCAACGATGTCGGCAGGATTGTGTCTTCAAACCAATAGAGCGCACAAATGAATATTGTAGAAATGGAATACAGGAAAAAGGAAAGGAAACAAAAACAACAAGAATGAAACTAAATTTGCTCTGGAAAATAATTTGGGCAGCACTTCGTTATCTGAATGCGGCTCCCTTTCTCAGCTCCCCTCCTTCCCCTTTTATAGAGGTGAAATGCTAACGGTTGTAATTTGAAGAAGGTGGACTTGGAGTCAGAAAAATTAGGGAGTAGTGGTCCATTATTTGGGACTTGGAACTGGTTTTTGCACGTTTAATTGAAGCCTTGCGTTTTTGCCTGCATGACGGTCGTCATGGTGTGTGACGGTCGTCACCCGTGTAACGGTCGTCATGGAGGTGTGACGGTCGTCACAGCAGCAAAATGCGCATCTGCTGTTTTTCATGTTGTTTTCATCTGGTTTTCGTCCATATTTCATCTGTAATTGCTTCTTTTCTTCATATTGCTT
This sequence comes from Lathyrus sativus, assembly GCA_963859935.3. NCBI lineage: Eukaryota > Viridiplantae > Streptophyta > Magnoliopsida > Fabales > Fabaceae > Lathyrus > Lathyrus sativus. Next base: position 70,024 of record CAWUDS030001916.1, read on the forward strand.
TGTTTAGACATGATCTTCAAATACCTGCAAAATATTAGACAAATAACATGGAAAGAACCCGAAATCGGATTGAAACCAGTCAAACATTAGTTGAATTATGCGTCAATATATATATATACGATTTCGCGTTATCACCTGGATTCGTTACTTTGAGATAAACAAGAAAATCTGCTAGCTGTCTTGAGTAAAATAGCCTTCCCAAATGGGGGTATCCCTTAATTGATCACTAACTCTGAATTGGTTATTTGGCAGGGGTGAATAGCGATTGATTTTGGGCCAAAGAAAACTAGCAGCCCAGAGTAATCACGGTAACATAACTGGTGTACGCTGTTGCCTTTGAGTAGAGTCATTAGCAAAAGATGGAGCTCCAACAGCAGAGGAAGGCATTGAGCGCTCCTAGAACAGTCTTCAGATGTGTTTTGCTGGGACTAATTCTGCATTTCAAACATATGGGACTGTTCAGGAACACGAGAATTGAGCACTTCTTAGTGGCGTTCAATTCCAGGCTCTATCTTTACTTGGTTTTCTATATTGGAAGACAACTGAGACTGATTGAAACCATCATCGTTAACCAAATGTTGAGGCTGCTGATTATGTAGTTTCAACTGAAATTGTTGCTGTGATTGTAAATACCGGTCTAGCTGTTGAAATTGCTGGGGCCTTTACTGGTACTATTATTGAGGGTGCAGATGGGCATTTCTTGAAGTCAATGAAGACTGAAACTTTTCCAATTGATTGCTTGAGATTTCATGTGAGTATTCTGCTTGAGATTCCATATCCATCACTTTGCACGACTGGTTTCTAATTCTGATCAAAGTGTTGATGCATGTGTTTAGGGGAATTAGCGTAAGTTGAGGCATAGCCATCGGAATTTCCTGGCATAGGTTACTATAGCTTAAGTCTGGAGCGCAGGTTTTGGCTTTGACCCGGTGCTCTCAATGCTTGCACTTGTGAGTCATGGGCTCAACAAATGTCACAGCTATCTAACAGGTAATGCATTGTGCTCTCCCATGTTCTCCTTCTGAAGTTAAGTGGTTGCTCTTTCATGAACATCATTATTTGCTTGAGGTAATGAATATGTAGAAAATGTTGTTGCCCTGTTGTAGTAATGGTTGCTGAAGTCTGAGATGGTGGTTTGGGCAGTTGCGAGAGATTCAAGCATTGCCTTCTAACATGGAGTGTTGAATGCCAAATGATGATGATTCTTGCGTTTTTTTCTTGATTACATATTCCACTTACTGATGAGAATATGATTGTGTTGACTGCTCGTGCACTGGTCTGGGCATCTTTACGGGGTTTTAATAGTTCATTTGCTTTGTGAATTGTTTTATGCAGGAAAACGAGGGCGTCACCGAATGGAGCTGGAATTGTGCTTCGACACGTCTTGTAGATAAAGCCTTATGGATTACGGAATGGCGTGCTGTTGAGTAAGGCTGGCTAGAGGTTGGTTATGTTACTCTAGAGTTAGCATAAAGACAAAGGTGCAAGTTCCAAGTTGGTAAGTATCATGATTATGCTTAGCAATCTCAATTTCCGTAAATATTTTCTTTATCTTATGTGAGTTTGACATTTGCTTCGGTTTAATACTATGTCATAAACAGGCAATTGGCATGGATTTAACCTCTTCAGCTTCATCTTCTTCACCGTCCCTTGTTAGCGGCAGATTTTGACTGTTGGTGATGGTATCATCCTATGTGAGGAGCTTGCCTTCCATTGTATTGTCATACCACCTTATTCTGATCTAACATCTTCAATCATTTTGCAAAAACAACACCTAGATGGTTAGGTGTTACCATTTGTGGGTTGCTTGAAGGGATTCAGATGCGGCGATGATTCGGCATACCAGGCGGAAAGTTGTTGTTATTTTCAATTGGAAAAAAAAAGCGTTCCAAACAAGCTTTTGACAGTTATGGGATCAGAAGGATGGGAAATTCATGACAAGATAAATCATGACAGAAGACCTCCCTTTCTGCAGGAAGAAAAAAATTCCACTGTGGAGCTGATAAAGTTGCTTGAACGTTTTCCCCTTGCTTTAAACGGATATATTCTCTCACTACTGTGGGATCACTTTAACTACATGTTGATAAGAAAATCATTATGTGTAAAAAAACTCTTCTATTTCCCTGTAATCACTGTAAGCTAGTGGATTTATCAAGGCATAATGTAATGGGAACATCTACCAAATACTTAAGAGGCCGTTATGGTTCTTGTAAAGAAATCCATCCAAAATGCTCCGTCATTGTTTTTCCTTTGAGATGCTCTTGAAAAAGAAGTAAATGGTGGCAACTGAAACCCCTTCCATACATTTCTATTTGTCATGATCTAATGGCCTAACCTCTAGCCCATCCCTTGGATGCATAGGTATTTCTTAGTTTGTCCATATGCACCTTGCATACTCGCATTCTTTTTGGATTCAACCACATAACACTTTGAAGTGTGAGCTTTAGACCAAATGAATCTTAAAGTAACACGAGCCGAACTTTGCCATCATAACCCAAATAATACCACTTGATTATATTGCACTTGCATACGAATGAACCTGAACCTTGAATCCACATCATCCTGCACTGGAAGGTTATGTAAAACTTGTTAGAGGCGCCTAAAAGACAAAATAACCCTGCACGCCTTCGTTAGTCCCGATAAATATGTATATAGGAGCAAAAATATAAAATGTAATAAAATACACAAGGAGGTGGGATCTTATGGTCAAAAATTAGGGTGCGACACCTTCAATCTTTGTTAAGATATGCTTTTAATCTTTGTTATGATATACCTCAATCTTTGTTAAGATATGCTTTCATCTTTGTTAAGATACACTTTCAATCTTTGTTAAGATATGATTTTAATCTTTGTTAAGATATACCTCAATCTTTGTTAAGATATGCTTTTAATCTTTGTTAAGATATACCTCAATCTTTGTTAAGATATGCTTTCATCTTTGTTAAGATACACTTTCAATCTTTGTTAAGATATGCTTTTAATCTTTGTTAAGATATACCTCAATCTTTGTTAAGATATGCTTTCATCTTTGTTAAGATACACTTTCAATCTTTGTTAAGATATGCTTTCATCTTTGTTAAGGTATTTGATCTTTGGTTTGTGACCAATTATTTTCTTTGCTTATTATAACATACATGTTTGTTTGGTTGTAACCTTATTCCTTGTATTAAAATATTAATTACTTTGTTAAGTATTTCTTCCCCAAGTGATGGAACTCTTTAGTTCCCATCCAAGTTGCCTCATCATCTTCCCTTCCAGAGGAAAAGTCACTCTATTGACCCTTGTGTCATAGATAGCTCATTACCCCCTTTGACTTTGTGAAGTCATTTTGAACCTTAACTTAGTTAAGTTAAGACCCTAGCCATTAGAATTTGCTTTAAGTCTAAAAGACCCACCTTTACTAGGAGTGTTCTTCAACTAGAACCCTAGGATAGAGTTTGTAAACTCTATGTAAAGATCATGGACATGATTATTTATTCCTCTTTTGAGTGTTACAACATAGATCTAGAGATTTTTGTGAAACTCTACACAAGCATCGTTATGTTTGTTCCCCTTTGAACCTTGATCATAATCAAGTGTTCTTCAACCCTTGTGAGGTGAACTACGATTGCTCTGATTCTATCCTAGTTAGGATACGTAAGCAGAGGACGCGGCGTCTTTGCGAGTAAACTTAGAAACAATCCTTAGGTCTTCAGCTATCATAACCTACACTCTTTACCCAATTCCAACCTTAGCAAAAATTTACGAAACTTAGCATGCAAACAAACAAAAGGTTCCTGTAGAGTACTACAGATGTTTAGGATGTGAAATACCTACCCTATGCATAACCAACCCCTGATCCCCGAATCTCTTAGCATTGTTGTTACATCACGAAAAAAGGTTTTTCTTTCTTTAGACCTTTCCTTTGGATAAATTAAAGTCTGGTTGTGAATTTAAGAATTAAGATTCAAGTTAATCTATAGCTTGGTATCACAATTCTCACTGCAACATTAGCATATTGATTTATTGTTGTCTCCACCTGTGTCTGAGCAATAATGAGTTTGCCATCCTTGTTGTTAGCAAGAAGGGTCTTGGTTATTCCTTCATGGTTAGTAGGATACTTAGTCATTCTTTCATGCCAAACCCTTAGCACTTGTTTCACTTTATAGTGAGCCTTCTTCAATTTGTACACATGGTTTATTTGCTCAGATTCATCAAAACCTTTGGGTTGTTCCACGGATACTCCCTTATTTGAGTATCCACTTAGATGGGCGCTCTTTAGGACGTAAGAGTTCCTAAAATCAATCTGATTGATTCTAGCCTAGCAACTGATGCATTGGTGTCATCAGTTCCTTCTACCAGTCTGGCTTTGTTTCTGACTATTCTTCTTTGTTTTATCAGACCTAATCTTGTACCTCCCCTTAGTTCCAATTGTTTTAGGTTCATCTGGGTTTATATTTTTGTTACTTTGAATGTCACAATATAAGGTCATAAAATTCTGAGTGACATTGTTCTTCTTATGCTGACCTTTTGCTATGGTCTTCATAAGCTTCCAATAAACCAGGTCCAGGTTTCTACAATGATCATCCTTAGAATGTCTTTTCATGGCTTTCCTATCAACCTCATAGCCTGTTGTTCTGTCCAGAGGAACTTTATAAGTTCCACTTACTGATTCTTTGGTTATAGCCTTCCTTATTCTTTGAGGTTGCCTGCCTTTGTCCAAGCTCATTTGATCCTTCCTCTCATTATTCATCAGTCTTGATAGGTTCCTTTTGGAATCCCACAAATAACAGTTATTCTTGGATCTAGAGCCCCTCATTTCCTCCTTACCTTCTTCATTGAGAACCACACATATGTCTTTTGAAAAATGGACTTCTAAACCTTGATCACATAACTGACTTATGCTTATTAGGTTGGTATATAGTCCTTTAACTAACAAGACATTCTTCAATTTTGGAACTTTAGGACTATCAAGTTGTCCAACATTTGTGATCTCTCCTTTAGCTCCATCACCAAAGGTTACATGACTATATGCATGGGGTCTGATATTAATCAAGTGCTCCTTAATTCCAGTCATATGTCTGGAACAGCCACTGTCAAAATACCAATCCTCTTTGGTTGGCATCCTCAAGGAAGTGTGAGCTGCTAGTGCAACTGTATTGGCAGCCCATTGTTTTTGCTTGTTAGGAACTTCTCTCATAGGTTTAGTATGAGTCTGCCTCCTGCCTTGTTTGGCATGATGCTGCCATATGCCATGATTCTTCCTTGTGCTATGATGCTTCCTTTTCCCATAGTACCCAGATTAATTTTTCTTTGGCTAGGGAATCCATGCAGCCAGAAACACACATCTCTAATATGGCCAAGTTTACCGCAATGGTAGCACTTATGCTCTTGGAACTGTCTTTTGACTTGGTTCCAATTTATATGAGGTGGATGTTGTGACATTGGTCGTGACATCCTTTTTAGCTTCTGAATCTCAAGTTGGAGTTTCTTGAGTTTTAGCACAGGGTTTTGTCTTTCAACAAACCCCAGTCCAAACCTATCTCCTGAGTTCTGACCACTTTGCAGAATCTCTTCTAGAATGTCAGTTCTAGGATTAAGCATCCTTATATTTTTGGACATTTGGTCCACGCTAGACTTTAACATTTTTTACCTCACCTTCTAGTGACTCAATAGTGACTAGATGCTCCTCCTTTTCAGATTCTAACTCCTTGATGAGTTTCTTCTGATGTTCACCCTGCTGGTACATATCAGAACTTTTAGTGTGAAGCTTCTGATATGAGGCTGCAAGCTCCTCAAATGTCATGTCTTCTTCACTTGAGTCACTATAAGAGATGCACTCACTGTTGAGAACAGTGACATGCTTGGCAGCTTCACCATCTGTCTCACTGTCTGAGTCTTCATCAGACCAAGAGACAGTTA
>CAWUDS030001917.1:0-24999 GCA_963859935.3 Lathyrus sativus
TATCTTCATACGACCAAGCGAATACATCATTATACTCTCGAAGCATTTCAACCAGTCTTCGCTTGATATCGCCCTGCAGCGCGGCTCCGATACGAATATTCTTCTCAACCCCTTCCGACCCCAAGTTGATAGTTTTGATGACCTCGTCGTGAGGCAGAATGGCTCTTTCCTCTTGCTTCACCAACCAAGATAGTTCTTCAGGAACGTCGCTATCTTCGACAACCTCTTCTTCGGCCTGAAATACCGGGTGCTCGAAGTCGGGACGAGTCATAGGTGGTTCAAGGATGTCATCTGAAAAGGTTATCCTGCAAAAGGGAATGGTTAAGTGCTTCAAAATGCGTATAAAGTGAATAACCACGTTGCCGTTTTATTGAAAAATATAAAACAAGAAAGACAGGGATTACAGTATTTGCACATGAAAAAACTCCATTTATTTAATAATTAACACGCAATGTTTATAACAACACAGCCCTAAGCAAATCACGATGCCCCGGGCAAGGCATCAGATTATTCAACAATTAATAAAGCAAAGCATTACTGTTTAAGAGTCACAGGAACAAGCTCCTGAATATACCAGTTGCACAGTCCTTGTCCTGGCGTGCTTGGCTGAATCCAGGCATCCATATCACAGTCGCTGTCTCCTTCGTCAGACTCTGAAGCAGCGTTGACGGTCTCATGACACACTCCACTGGAAGAGATGGTGATTAGCCCTCTGAAACGGGGCACCCCCACTGCAGGAGTTGACGAAGACGGTTGGTATCCTAACCCGAACCGGTCCATCTTCACAGGAATGTCCAGCACCTTGCCCCAGCCCTTTGCTTCTCCCGCTTCTACTAGAGCTTGAGCTTCTTTATACGATGAGACGGCTATCTCTGGCACTTTGCTCGACCCGGGACCTTTGTCCTTGATGCGCAACCCTTCAAATGCCTGGCAGGGTGTTTCGTGGATCTCTCCATTGACTTCCACATATTTAAATGACGATAGATGGCTGACCAGGATGTCCTCTTCTCCGCATACGGTGACTACACTGTCTCCGACCATATACTTCAACTTCTGATGCAGGGTAGACGTGACTGCCCCCGCCCCATGAATCCAGGGTCTTCCAAGCAAGCAGCTGTACGCAGGCTGTATATCCATGATGTAAAACTCAGTTGCAAACACCTCCGGCCCCACCTGTAGAGGCAATGTGATCGATCCAAAGACTGTTCTCCGCGTGCCGTCAAACGCTCTGACTACCAAGTCACTGGGCGTGCACAAGATTCCTCTAACATCCAGCTTCATCATCGCCTTCTTGGGTAGCACATTCAAAGACGATCCGGTGTCGACCAATACATGCGACATTACTGATCCTCTACACTCAACAGATACGTGCAGCGCCATATTATGATCTCTCCCTTTCGGGGTCAAATCAAAGTCGGTAAAGCCCAAGCTGTGGCCTGCGTTCACATGTGCCAACACTCCTTCCAGCTGATTCACGGAGACGTCTTGAGGTACAAAAGAAGTATCCAGGACTTTCAGCAAAGCGTTTCTGTGAGCTTCCGAACATAACAGCAATGACAGGATAGATATTTTGGACGGCGTCTGCTGCAGATGCTCCACAATCTTATAATCACTTTTCCGAATCAAGCGCATGAACTCTTCTACGTCTTTCGATGCTGCTTCTTTTTCGCTTGCTTGCACCGGAACATTCTCAACCATCTTCCCTTTTCCTTTTGCTAGTCTTTCGGCCTCCACTTCAGGTGATATAAAGATCCTACCACTCCTTGTCATACCTCCCGAACCAACAACATTATCCACAATCTCGGCTGACTGCTTATTAACATCAATTTTTATCCCGTCACAATACACCTCCAACCCATATGACCAGGGGACTGCTTTCGTGTTCTCAAACGGGATCGGCCCGGCCTTAGTTATGGTGATCGGTGGTCGCTGAGCTGGCGCGGCAATAGTGATTGTCTTTCGAGGAATTGTTACAGTGGCCACATCACTCTGATCATCTGCTATTGCCCCTGCGGGCTCTTTGATTGCTGCACGGTCAAACTGCAATACGCCTTCATCAATTAAAGCCTGAATGCCTTTCTTCAAATCATCACACCCCCCAGCTAGGGTCCAACATTCTAAACAGTACTCGTCACATCCCGGGTAAACACCCCCTTGTAACAGTCGGCTCTTTATCTCGCTCAGCGGCGTCTTTAAATCTTCGACACTCATAATCAGATTTAACCCTTCCTCAGTCAGAATGGCATTGGCCCCGTGATTAGGCATGGGCTTCTGCACTATATTTGGACCTGCCGTTCCGAAATTGATAGTCTTATTGTCCAAAAGATCTTGCACAACATGCTTAAAAGCATGGCAACCCTCTATATCGTGGCCCGGAGCCCCAGAATGAAACTCACAGTGCCTGCTTGCATCGTAACCAAACGGGGGAGCTCCCATTATCGGTGCCAGAGTTCTTTTCTCTACCAGGTTCAATCCCAACAATGTCTGCAACAAATCTGCATATGTTGAGGGAGGCTTCTCAAATACTCTTCTTGGTTTACCACCCTGGAATCTTCGCTGGGCCTGCTGTGCCCCCTGCTGAGGCTGCTGCTGCTGCATTGGCTGCTGCTGAGACGGTTGTTGTTGCTGAAGTGGTTGTTGCTGATATGGAATAGTAACACTCGCCACCTGCTGCGGCTGATGATATTGGTTTCGTCCCCTGCCTCGGCCTCGGCCTCGGCCTCCAAACACTGCGCTTGCCTCGCCCTGACGGCGCCCACCAAAAGCCTTCCTATTACTGCCGGATGCAGTTGGTTCCTCAACCTGGAATTTTCCTTGCTTAATGTTACGCTCAATCTTTTCTCCCATCAGAATTAGGTCTGAAAAACTGGCCAGAGATGTGTGAAACAGCATGTCATGAAACAAGCCTGTGAATGTGCCGACGAACATGTCATTCATTTCCTTGTCTTCTACGGGAGGACGGACCCTGGCAGCCATATCGCGCCACCTTTGCGCGTACTCTTTAAAGCTCTCCCCCTTCTTCTGCGACAGCCCTGCCAATTGGACCTGATTGGGCGCCAAATCGCTGTTATACTTGTAGTGAGCTACAAATGCCTCTGCCAATTGCTTCCATGTCTTGATATTAGTTGGCTCCAACCCCATATACCACTCTAGGGAGGGACCCGACAGACTATCTTGAAAGAAATGCATTAGCATTCTTTCATCAGTTGAGTATGCAGACATTTTTCTGTAATAGGCTCGCACATGCACTTTCGGACATGTGTCCCCTTTATACTTATCAAACGCAGGAGCTTTGAATTTGATTGGCACCCTCAAGCCAGGTACCAAACCCATTGTTGCCATGTCCAAACCCACAGCACTTTGGTTCAGGACTCCCCTCATCTGCTCTTCTAGCATTCTGATCTTCTGGGAGTCATCCATCGGCCCTTCAAAACCTCCGCCGGAGAAAGCGTCCTCCTGCTGATCTTCTTGCCACATACCATTCCCAGCTCCATACCCATCATATCCATTATTACGTCCAGCCCTGATCTGATTCATCCCCGGACCTCGGCCTCTGTTGCCGTACCCTTGAATACCTCCAGCAGGCCCAAAAGCCATAAACCCTGTGCCGTTTCCATTTCCGAAACCTCCGTAACCCTGATTGGTCGCACCATAACCATCTTGCCCAAAGCCTTGAGCATTAAAGCCATATTTCCCAGTATTATCGAATCCCTGATCATTGAACCCGAATCTAGCATTAACAAAGTCGTTGCCTCCCATATTATCTCCCAAGTTGACGTCACCCAGCCCAACGTTATGGACAACAGTCTCATTCCCGACTTCGACGTTACCATTCACAGCAGCGGTAGCGTTGTTGACATTAGCAGCAGGTATATTGACTACAGGTGGAGCCACTGGCGTGGGAGTGCCGTCTCCATGAGCAGTATCGACCCGTACAGACTGATGATCCTCGTTACCGTGACCAGCATTTCGGGCCAACAGAGGCTGGACCATGGCCTGCAAATTCTCCTGCCCTTTTGCAATAGCTTCCATGGTCTGCATAAAGAGAGCGAGCTTCTCGCGCACATCTTGCATCTCGTTCTGCATTTGATCCATGATTCGTCGACAGTTGGTGCGGGTAGAATAGCGGTGCGGTTGTTGATCTGCAATCCTGGAAAGTACCTGGTACAGAGCATAAAATAAGATACCATCCAAAGATTACCTGTAATGCAATATGAATATGAATGCAATGCAATGTGTCTGTGCATTAGGGAAGTTCATTCCCCCAGTTCTAGTGTGAAGGTGCCAGTGCGGTGACAGTGCTAAGGATATAAAGATCGGAGCTGAATCACAGAAAGCCTCATATATTGCTGAGAAAACCAGAATACAATGTCGCTGAGAGTACAACAAGCAGGCATGACCTCAACCAACAATCCTGGTGATGGTCAGCACTATGCAAATAAAGCATACAAGTTACTACATGAAATGATCACATCCTCCCGAAAGTCTGATACTCTTCTATCAACTTCTTGGTCTCTGGATGACTTGGTCGATCAAGCAGCCCTTCAACAAGTTGATTTCTCTTCTTAAGAACACGACGCACGTCTTCAGCAGTTTCTTCCCATGTCGCTTCCCCGAAGCAATCTTCTAGTTTTCGCTTTTGAGACACAGCTTCATCTCTGCATTTGATTGCCTTGTTCAGTGCATCCTGGACACTATACCGGGTCATCACTTCTTCCTCACACTTCTTGATGCTAGACTTCAACTTCTCTTCGAGGTCGGAGATTTGCTGCTTCAACTTATCCTCCCTTTTCTTATTGTTGGTGAGTGTAGCATTCCAAGTCTTATTGCAAGAGGAGATTTCTCGGTGAGCGATGTCAAGCGCCTTCTTCTTGGATTCCAGCATGTCATGGGAGCTTCTGAACTCTTGCCCCAGACGTTCGCGCTTTTTCTTTTCCTCAGTCAACTCAGCCCTTAACCTGTTTAACAACTCGATTTGTTGTTGGAAAGCATATACGACCTTGTTTTTCTCACTGCGTACCTGAGCTAGCTCTTGCTCTAACCCTTCGTTGATCTTCAACAAGGCTTCTTTTTCTCTCACAACCTGCTCATAGGCTTCCTTAGAGATAGTAGTTGGCTCTTCTGCCGGAATAGGAACAATGACGGGTGCAGCTGGAAATGGCATTAATAACCGACTTGCTCTTTCCTGGACCCAAACTTTGTAAGGTGCATAGGCCTGGCAGTCGCTCTTACCTAACAGTGGCTTCCCTTTGCGATTAATACGTGTCCAGGCATGCTGCAGCTCAGCTAGTAATTCTCCCTTCAAATCACCTGTGAAGTACAGAGATTCCTGTACTTCCTCCTCCTGAGGTGGATTCTTCAGTGCATATCTGAACTGGCGAATGAATAGAGAAGGGTTGTAATTGATACACCCTTTTCTTCCTATCAACGGCACATTAGGGTACCCAGAACAACTGAAGATGAGCTCAGATCCCAACAGGTCTCGATCAAACCACTCCATATCTTCCGACGATAGCCTCATCAGGCGCTCTGGCCAACCAACTGGAACTGTAGTCTCTGCAACAGATCTTCTCTTAGGAAGGTGACTCCCAAACCACATACTCAACAAGGGTACACAAAGATGAACATTCTTTCCTCTCCCTTTCTCGTTCTTGTAATGCAGTGAGTGGTAGAAATCTCCGAGTAAGGTAGGTACAGGATTACCAGCGGCAAACAAGTAGAAAGCATCGAAGTCCACAAAATCCGGTATGTTGGGAAACAAAATTATGCCATAAATGCACAAAGCCAACACAGCATTGAAAGCGACCCAGCACCCGCTCTTAGCATACTCTTGGGCTTTACCAACTAAGAACTGGAGTGAGAAGCCTGGAACTCCACGGGAAACAGTAGTCACAAGTTCAGAAGCATCAATATGCAAGGCTTTTGCCAAATCCTCCGGCTTGGGCTTGGCGTCATAATGAATGAATGGAACCTGGTTCTGCACGGGCAGCTCAACATACTCAGCGTATTCCTCTAGGGTTGGTCCCATAATAAAGTCAGAGAACGTAAAGCACCTCAAAGCAGGGTCGTAGAATTGCATCAAAGCATACAACCCATCCAACTCTACCTCTGTAGGTTTACACATCAATCTCAGTAGTCTACCATAGCTCATCCGGAAGCTCCCACGAACACCCTCATCAGCAAGAGAGATCAACCCCAGTAAAGGAACAATATCAGGAGTAGGCAATTTGTAAGCAACTGTTCTCCTTAAGCTAGTCATGATCAAACACTCAGAAGTCTGGGCAATAGAACTAGGGAAATGCAAATGCACCTGCAGCACAGACACACGTTAGTGAAATGCAAATGGTAATGGATATGCAGTAATGCAATGCAAGCAACATGCAACAGGGACCAAAGCTGTAGCCGAATAGCCTGGACCATATCAAGAAGTCTCAGATATATTCTCTAGAAGTCCTCAAACCCTGGTCTCAGATAGACCTAAAACAAAGCTCCAATACTGGTCTCTGATAGACCCCATAATCACAACCTGAATGGCCTCTGGCAGACCTCAGATCATATCTCCCTCTGGTCTCTGACAGACCTCAGAACATACCAACTGGTCTCTGACAGACCTTAGAACACATCTCCACCTGGTCTCTGACAGACCTTAGAACCCTCCATAAATATCCAGGATCCTGATCAAGAAATAAACCGGTGGTCTGAATGTCTAGTTACCTTCATAATCCTGAATCCCCTCACAGGTGGGTGGCCCTATAGCTGGCACAAGGTACGGCATCCTATGCGGTCGTTGGCGTCACAGACTTTCAGGGTTGATGATACGATTCCCAGAAGGAGTGGCATCATCAATCCCTGAAGAGGCCTCACTTAGCCAACTTCCAAATGATCGGTCCCCAGAGTCGACAATCCAACTAACCAGCAACCCACGCCAACCAAAGGAAGGGGCAGGAGGCCAACCAGAGGAACCTCGTCTGAGTGTAGATTTCATGGGACACCAAAGCAAGCAAAGCAAGCGGGCACCCACTAATTTCTACTCTAATTCTAGGTGCACTCAAGCCCAGGTCCGGCTTATCTCTCAATATCAGAACACCCGTCACACCCCAGATACAGCAACAATAATCAATATATAAAGCTGAAAATACAAGGTTAGAAATATAAAATAACTCCATACAAAATCCTCGACGGGAAAACAAGCGTTAGGATTGACTCTCTTGAGGGACGTTGGATCCCAAATGCATAAGAACTATCGCAGTCCTTAGCAGCCAGGGGACGTTGGATCCCCAGCAGAGTCGCCAGTTGTCGCTACTGCGAAAATCGGCGCCGGCTGACAGAAGAGTCGCCACCGTGCGTTATTTATCCCACGGGAGGGAAAGGAAACGCTCAGAGTAAACCTCGCACAACACGGGAAAGGTATGGTCGTCGCAACCAAAACCTGGATTCGGGAGTCGGTTACGCAAGGGGAAGGTATTAGCACCCCTCACGTCCGTCGTACTCGACGGGATCCACGCTTGTTTTTGGGTATGGATTGCTATTCTATCTAAACTATAGGTCAAGGGTTAAAATGAAAATAAAAATGACTCGGCAAAGTATCGCACTTTATGCCTACGTATTCCCGTCTGGAACGAGAAATCAGAGTCAACGTAGTTCGCCTACCTACGGGAAAGGAGGGGAAGGTTGCTCGCTAGGATATCGCATCCTATGCCTACGTACTTTCATACAGCATGAAAGATCAGAGCAAACGTAGTTCGGGTCACGTACGACACAAGTCTGTCTTGATTGATTTTATTCCTTCTGAAAAAGGTTTTTCTGATTAACAGTCCAAGCGGACAAAAATGATGTCTTGATGAGTTCACATTCTTTTACGGAAGAAGTGTCTTTTATTGTGTTTGAAATTTTATTATATTTTTCTGTTTGTTTTGAGAAAGAAAGAGACAGAACCCTAACCTACGGTTGCGAAGGGAATCAAACTAACCTAATGTTATCATACATGGGTTAAGACCTAGTGTCTATCATGCTCCTCTCTCGTACAGAGAGAAACAGAGATCCTATGGGACAGGCAGAAAGAGAAACAATAACAGATATATACAGTAAAACAGTAAAATGCATGGATGCAACAGTACAAGCGAGGCAAGGGAGTCCCACTCAACCTCGAACCTAGAAAACAATAGGCGAAAGTGAACAGACTTCACCTTCAACCCAACAGGGTAAACAACAAACAATACAGTCAGGAAAACCAATCAATACATCAGAAATGAAATACAGCAATAAAACAAATAGCTCATCAGCTCTGAATCAGCATCTGGCTCCAAGTAATCTCCAATCAACTACAGGCTTCAAAACATCAATCTCCATCTTCATGGCCTTCAGGTAAGGGCTTTGATCATTAGTTTTCTATCTGCAATGGCTTTTCTTCAAGCTCAAACCTCCAGGATGAGGGATTAGTCACAAGAGTGAATTGGGTGTTAAGCAATCAGTTGACTACCAAAGGTGGTGAACAGACTGCTTCTAACACAAAAGACATTTTCTCTCAAGAGTTCTATCCCTTAGACACTATCACCAAGCCTTCCAAAGGAAGGGGGTGAGTGTCTTAGAGAGACTCTGTATCACAGAGAAGAATGGATGCAGACAAGGCAATCCATGTTTGAGAAACAAGCTTTCTAATCTTGAGCTCTGCCTAGCTCCTAAACCCTAGTTTCCTCAGCACATGCTAGCAAGAATCTCCTTATCAACTCTGGAAGTTGATCTTCAATCTCTGGATCTCCAATGGTTTCATCTTCTCAAATCTTCAGCTCTCCCAAGTCCCCAGACAATCCCAATACCCACACATACAAGCAGTAATCCCCAGAGGGCACACCCACACCAGTCAATCAGATATATACAGTACATTAATAGCAGTAGGGGCATCCTGACTTTTTCTAAGGGGATCTGATAACTACCCATAGCCCCTATAGTCCCATAGCTAACCTACTCAATCTCTAGGTCCTAAGGGAAGTGAATTAATTCTCCTAAGTCATCACCTAAAACCCTAGTTTGTTCATGTTGTTCACACCTAAACTAAACACCTAAAATTAACTTCTAAAAACGGGAACTAAATTGTATCGACAAGTTTAATGTCTAAACTAAACAACCTAAAAAGAATGGATTAAAAATATTGAAGTATCTAATAGAACAAAAAATAACAAAATCATGTATGAAATGAAGCTCATTAAAATGATATTTATTTGGAAAATATGGGAAAAATATCAAATAAAAATAAAATGCAATTTTTATTTTTTTTATAATTTTCTTGACTCTTTAAAGAAAATAATGCAAAAAGAATGAATTAAAAATAATGATTTTTCCATTTATTATGATTTTTAGAAGATGCATGAAAATGTAAAGAAAATAAAGAGAAAATATAAAACAAGAAATAAAGGGGGGTGAGAAAAGTAGGGCCAGACAGTTCAAATTAGTGGGCCTTCACACGCGGGGGGGGGGGGGGGGGGGGGGGGGGGGGGGGGGGGGGGGGGGGTGGGGGGGGGGGGGGGGTCAACAACATTCGAGAATTAAACTCCTATGGTTTCTAAGCAATTCTATCCTAACCACATGATCTACAACAGCCTGAATAATGAGATTCGAAAGATTATGCATACCTTGCAAGTGATGATGGCAATGGTGGTTAGACTCCAATTCAAGCCTTGATACTTGCTGAAAGTGATCTCCAATGAGTGTATGTGCTTCTGTTTGCAGTGATTATTGCTCAATCCTTGTGAATTACTCTATTCCATTCTTCATGCAAATTGGAGTTTCAACTTGAATCTCTTTAAACAGCCACGAATTCTATCCAAGTTCTTGTGCCAATTACTCCATGATGATGGTGGATGATGATGATAACAGAAATTGGAATGATGGAGGAAGTTTTAATGGTGTTTGGATGAAGATGCAACTTGGAATGAAGAATAAGAATGGTACAATTCTTGATCACTTTAGCCACTTCTTGATGTGAATCATGGTGTTTGAATGATGATGATGAAGATCCAATCAACAAAAATGAGAATTGAGGGAGATTGTGAGAGTTTGTGAAGTTTATGCAAAAAATGAAAAAATGAATGAAAATTGAGGTTTTGAACAAAATGAGATCACCAACCCTTGCATGAACTATCTTGTGTCAATATATAGATGGGATTAGAACTTCCTAGAAACTTGGAGAAGTTTCCCTTGCACTTTTCCCTTTCAATTTGGTTTATGTAACTTTCAATTCAAGCAACCATGGATAACTCTTAAATCTTGAACCAAACTCAAAATTCTACTTTAGCCAATGTCTTTAAAATGATCTTTCCATTCAAAATGACCTATAATTTTGCTTCATTTGGCCAAGATATGAAAAATCCCATTTTTAAGTCCATTTTTCTTCATTAAATTCAACAATTTTGAAACCTTGTGCTATGAACTTTTTCAATATCCCATGGTCACTTTTCTAGACTCAAAATGTCATTTGGAGCAAGTTTTATGTTTTAAGTTTTTCCATTTGAGGCCTCCTTGTATGAGTTTTGGGCATAGGTTAAAATGACCTGTAATTCACAAATGACCAAAATACCCTTTGCTTGCCAAGACCATAAGTAGAGTTCCCCAAATCATATGAAGGCATACCATACCATTCTAGAAAGCTAAGACAATAAGGAACAATTCTTATGTTGACCAGAAATCCATTTGAAATCTCCTTGAGGGGTAAAAATTGCTTGGAAGTCAAGTCACTTTCACAGACAAAATTTCAGATACCTCAGATGACCTGTAACTTGCAAGGACCATAACTTGAGTTCTATAAATCTACTTAGGGTCTTCCACCACTCAAATTAAAGGTATTGAGATCCTCTACAAGTTTCATGTTGGCCAAGGGTCCATTTGAAGCTTGCATTTTGACTTATCTTGCTTGGAAATTTGACCTAAACTAGGGGATTTTACATAGAAACCCTAATTTAGACCCTCCTCTTCTCCTTGATTTCTCTTGATTTCTTCTTAGCATAACAACATATCCTTATTCTCTATGTCAAATGATGAACCCCACATCTCTCCAATAGCCCTTAATGCCCTTAAATCAATCAATTGACCTAGGGTTGACCTAGGGTTGACCCAGATGAAACCCTAGTTGACTGTCTTCAACTGCAATTCTTGTGATCACATCAACAACTTGTTTTCTTCTCCAAATGACTTTCCAAGTCCTCCAAGATGTCTAGATACTCTCCATGCCTTCAATTCACAGCTCATACTCCCCTTGTTGATCCTCAGACACCCTCAGTTAGGAGATATACTCAATGCTTGATCCACTAAACTCCCTGCCTTCAAATTCTTTTCTGATGACTTGAATGAGATTGAATTAGGATAATAACCTCTGGATAGGCCTCTAGAGATGAGAATAATGATTGGTCCCCTGTTAGCTGACTTGTTATGCTTATGTTATGCAGATGAGTAACCTATGTACATGACTCTATATGCAAATGCTAATGATGTTGAAACATAAACCAAATGAATAAGGTTGAGCAAATTTTAGGGTGCAACACTTATTAGTGGACAGGTCGGGAATGTTGTACCGGTTCTGGTTGTTACTTTGGTTGTAAAGGGCTGCAGCATAAGCTGGAGGTAATTCAGTAGGCTTATCATGTAAAATAGGACATGTATCAGTAGGATGATCAGAAGAGGTACAAATACCACATAACCTTGGTGGTGTTTGAAGTTGTTGGGTTGCTTGAGCCTTACCTACGACTATCATCTGCTGCACTAAATCCTTCAGCTCATTCATTCTATTTTCGAAGGCTTTGTCGGAGTGAGAAACATGAGAGGATACGTGAATTTCGTTCACACCCTTTATTTGGACAGAATTATTTCTTGTTGTGAACTGTTGGGAATTTAGTGACATATTCTCAATTAGAGCCTTGGCAGCAACTGGAGTTTTATCAACAAGTGCTCCACCGCTAGCAGCATCAAGAATGTTCCTATCCATCGGTAATAACCCCTCATAAAAGTGCTGAATGAGTAGTTGCTTGGTGATCTGGTGCTGAGGGCAGCTGGATACCAAATGTTTGAATATCTCCCAATACTCGGTTAAAGACTCATTACCCTGTCTAATACCACAAATTTCTTTCCTTATCGAGGTAGCTCTGGATGCAGGAAAATATCTCTCTAGGAACACTTTTTTTAGAGAACTCCAGTTTGCAATTGAATTTGGCTCGAGGGAATATATCTAATCCTTTGTTGCACCCTGCAATGAAAAAGGAAAAGCTCGAAGTTTGATATGATCTTCAGTGATCCCTTCAGGCTTCAATGGCGTAGAACACACCACTTGGAATTCTTTCAAATGTTTATGAGGATCTTCACCTGCAAGACCACTAAATTTGGGCAACAAATGTATTAAACCCGATTTTAATTTGAAAGGCACAACATCAGCAGCATATTCAATACACAAACCGTTGTAATTCACATCAGGTGCAGCTAATTGTCTTAGAGTTCTATTATCAGCCATATTGATATCAAGTTCAGACTCAACTACTTCGAAAGGCACAATATCAGAACAAGATGACCTAGTTGCCAGGACTAATGCACAGCAATGTAGGAACAATACTCAAAATACCAACAATGTCCCTAAAAGTCAAAAAACAAACACAAAGAAGGAAATCGATCAAAATAAATCCAGAAAAATAAACTAACACCAGAATTGGTCTAATGGCTTAAAAATAGAATTTTGAGAATTTTTTCGATTTTTTCTGACTCGATGAAAACAGTAAATAAATCATAAAAAATAGAAAAATGATGAATTTGGGAATTTGAAAGCACACCTCCCATAACTACTCTGTTGTAAGGGATAAACGTTTCTCTAATTTTTCTGCTTGAAATTCTCGGAACAGATTTTGATTCAGACGAAATTTTCAAAAAAATAGAATTTTTTTACGTTTTGGACTCTAAAACGCGAATTGGACGAAACCGCGAGGAAACTAAGGTCTGGACTCGAGGAAACTAACACTACGACTCTAAAATTGATTAATAATGACAAGAATCCCTGGCAACGGCGCCAATTTGATCCGCGGTCGCTCGCGGATCAAAAACGAGTTTGTTGTAAGAAATGGTAATATAGTGACAGTGACTCGAAATATCGTTCTCAAGGATTCTTGTAGCGGAATAACCAATTACAGTATGAAATAATGGGGGTTTTGGTTTTTGATTTAGAAAAAGTGATTAAACATATAAGTGATTAAAAATATAAGTGATTATAAAATAAGTTAATCTGATGTTCGTTCTCCCACTTATCATTGATCATACAATTCTCAAGCCCTAAACGGATTCCATTCCCTTTCGATTACAGCAACAATTAACAAGCGTGATTGCAACTAATATATGATTTATGTCCTTAAATCTGAATTAAGCAAACATATAACGCAAACACGAATTAAGCAAACGCAGTTACGATCAACAGAACATATATCAATCGAATTAATCCAAATTCATTATATAAAATATGCAATTGAATTAAGCAAACAATGACAAATGAATAAAGCATTCAGAATTATAGAGGAAATTGAAAAGGGAATCAAAATTACTTGAAAATTATATTAACCTCAAAGTTAGCGGAGATACGGTTACAATAGATCAACCCGGAGGTATTAGTTTTCCATAAGACTCGTACAAAGCTTCAAGTTTTTTTTGTGAATAGTAAATTGTGTACGATAAACGAGGTTTCCCCTCAAAATAAACCAATAGATTCAGTTCATAACCCAACTGGGTTAAAAACACAACCCAGGCCCAAAACATCAAAACTAAAACAAAATTCTAATGCTGTAACTTGAAACGAAATTCTGGAATTTTGAGCTCCGAATCTGACTTCGACTCTAACACGAAAGTCGTAGCTCTCTCTCTTAGCTTTCTGGTGATTTTTAGAACTCCAGTTATGATCGTTTCCGTGCAGACTGCTAAAGCTGAAAAATAAGTGTGAAAATTAAATTAAACCAAAAATAAAATAGAATATGAAAACATAATAAAAAATAATAATAAACAAAATAAAATAAAGAAATGCCTAAGTAAAAATGTAGGAGAATGTGCATGAATATGCACTGATCAATCCACATAAGTTTGACCCCTATTGCGATGATCACGTTAAGTGTAGCAAATTAATGGTTGATTTTCATGGGTTTATGTATGGCTCTATGATTGGTTATTGTTTTATTTCGATTTTATACGCGTCCGACAGTTTAGCATGGCGGCCTTCCATTTTTCGCGCTTACTGATTCGTATCTCGATTTGTAATTTGTGAGTTTTTATTACCTTGTTTCTTTTTAATTCGATTTGTGATGATTGCTAACGCGGGTAGCAATTTGCTATTTTAATTTGTATTATTTTTCAATGATTTAACGTCGCTATCGTTATTATTGGATCTAATTTCTTGTGATAGTATTTTCATGTTTTCACATAAGTGACTTTGATTTGCGTATTTACATCATGATTTTAATCCGTGCACTTTTCGTTTCAATTTAAATTTTGATTCATCTAATGTGTGTTGTTAATATTTTGTATACATCTTATTTCCATTCATGTAATATGGGGCACTAAGGGGTACTCCTCGTTTAGTTCATTACGAAGATCTCACTCATAATATACTTTCTTGTTGGAATCATTTGCCTGGAAATCACTAACATATGCAATTAACATTCAAGGAAGTCCATGACTCTGAGATCCTTGTTTAGAACTGGATGTCGATGGTCACGTAGTATGGGGCACCAAGGAGTTCTATTCGTGTAGTTCGATATGAAGACCTCACCTGAACGAGATTCATATGATGGAGTCATCAATCGTCATGTTCATGATGTGTATGATGAACAACCGTATGGACTTATGATTTTGGGGTTCCTTTAAACTCTATATCCTACCTAGTAAGATCCTTGTGAGGAGAGTGGTCAACCTTATCCTCCATCCCTACCTCGGACTTATGAGATCCCACAATCAAGAATTTGGTTATTTACCCATTAATTCGGATGACATCGAGGATGTTGCAGTGAGAATCGTGATACCAAGCTATTGGATTAACTTGAATCTTAAATTCTTAAATTCACAACCGGACTTTAATTTATCTAAAGGAAAATTCTAAATAAAGAAAAACCCTTTTCGCTATGTAACAACAACACTAAGAGATTTGGGGATCGGGGGTTGGTTATGCATATGGTAGGTATTTCACATCCTAAACATCTGTAGTACTCTACAGGAACCTTTTGTTTGTTTACATGCTAAGTTTGATAAATATTTGCTAGGGTTGGGATTGGGTATAAAGATGTAGGTTGATAGGTAAAGACCTAATAATAGTTTCTAAGTTTGCTCGCAAAGACATCACGTCCTCTACCTACATATCCTAACTAGGATAGAATCAGAGAAATCGTAGTTCACCTCACAAGGATTTAAGAACATTTGATTATGATCAAGGTTCAAAGGGGAACAAACATAACAAGGTTTATGTAGAGTTTAACAAATCTCCCTAAATCTATGTTATAACACTCAAAGGCGGAATAAGTAATCATTACTATGATTCTTATATAGAGTTCACAAACTCCATCCTAGGGTTCTAGTTGAAGAGCACTCCTAGTAAAGGTGGGTCTTTTAGACTTAAGGCAAAGTCTAGTGGCTTGTATTAAGGTTGGATGATGACTTCACAAAATCAAGGGAAGGGGTAATGAGCTATCCATGATACAAGGGACAATGGAGAGACTTGTCCTTTGGAAGGAGAGAGGGGAGGCAACTTGGATGAGAACTAAAGAGTTCCATCAATTAGGGAAGGATAAACTTAACAAAGCATAAGCATTCAAACATGATGAATATAAAAGGCATGGTTACAACCAAGAATAAACAAGCATATTACAATAGGCAAGTTCTTCAAATAGAATGAATGGTTACAACCAAGCATGTTATCACAATGTCAATGATTTCAATCAAGATAGATGGTCACAACCAAAGCATGCAAGCATATTACAATAGACAAGCAAAGATGAGTTCTTACAAGACTTAAAGAAAAGGGTAAAGACTTAAGCATATCTTGACAAAGATGAAGACATATCTTAACAAATATTGAAAGCATAATCTTAACAAATATTGAAAGCATAATCTTAACAAATATTGAAAGCATGAAGGTAACAACCATGTAAACAAATAACAATTTGAAAGTAAACATGTCATAAACTCAAGGTGTAGCAAGTGTAACAACAATATGTATTGATGACAATCAAACACGAGCAAATCAAATTAAACTCATAATTTAGGAGGAAACATCATGGGATTATGGTGACAACCAAAGGAGAGTAAACCCTAGCATGTTAACTAACATGGGAAGCAAAGATATCACAAGAAAATTCAATCATTGTTCAAAGGAATTCAACAACAAGTAGGATAACAATCTTAACAAAGCACTAAAGTCCACATAGACAAAAGACATCATAAATGAGAATAACCTATAATATTTTTACATCATATGAAAATAGACATTAAAACAATCATGTTGCAAAATGAATGAGTTCAAAAGGATGAAAAATGAACAAGTTATGATTTTTGGAAGTTTCATGCAATTAACAAATAAAACATGTAAAGAAAAATAAAAGAAAAGGGCAAGGGTGGGAGTTGAACCCACACCCTCAAGCTTGCAGGCCACCAACTTGGCCACTAGGGCACTCACAAGCATGTTGTAAACAAGTGAAAACAAGATGAAGCATGAAAAATAAAAAGAAGCAAAAGGATTCGACCTCCACACGGATCGAACCCTGGTTTGGCAAGTGAAAGGCGCATGTTGTAACACCCCGTTTCCCAAAATAAAATAAAACGATTAAAATAAGCACATATCAGAGTTTCTCCCACATAAGGGATGTCATAATCTTCCACAAAATTCCACATAACATTTTTCAAAATGATTTTCCAGTAATATTGCAACGGAAAAATAAGATTAGTCTGTCATAAATCACATAACATGTATATATATATACATCATCATATATACAAAAATCGGCCATCTGCCCAATATAAATATATATATATATATATATATATATATATATATATATATATATATATATATATATATATATATATATATATATATATATATATATATATATATATATATATATATATATATATATATATATATATATATATATATATATATATATATATATATATATATATATATATATATATATATATATATATATATATATATATATATATATATATATATATATATATATATATATATATATATATATATATATATATATATATATATATATATATATATATATATATATATATATATATATATATATCCATCATACATCATCTCATATCCCACAAAAGAAAGATACGCCACAGGGGCACACATAATCAACAAATGACAATAGACTCACAAAAGCCCTGGTGTTACGCATCAGAGCAGTCCTACAACGACGCCACAATCCAAGCTAGCTAAACACCTGGATTGTCTGTACTTCCGAAGAAGCACAGACCACAACAACAACAAAGGGGTGAGATTCACGATCAAATGTTAACGGTATAAACATACATGAAATAAAGGGAAGAAAACAATAACTCATTTATTTCATATTTCAAGCACCAGACCTACTGTCCCATCATCAACAATCACAACACATACACAACTCTCTATCAACACATGCACTAGACTCAACAAAATGTGGTACCGAATCAACTCATGCACTAAACTCCATCCGAGCAACGATCTATCCCTACCACGCTCATCCTGAGCCCATATAAACAAATCTCAACGTCCCCCTCTTGGGACACGGGTGGTCGCTTATACTCCATCCGAGCAACGATCCAATTTCCTGTCCACGCTCCCCACTGGAGCACGCGAGTAACTCATACACCGCGTCCACACTCCCCACTTGGAGAACATGAGTAAATCATACCTCACGTCCACGCTCCCCACTGGAGCACGTGAGTGAATCGCATACGCTCCACTGAGCAACCATTCACCACATCCACATGCTATGCAAGACACTATGCAAAATCACACAGCACATACAGTGCACACGATCCTACTGATCCATCGCATCATATAATGCATATACACACAAGCACACAAAGTGCATCGATCCTACTGATCCAATCCATCACAATAACATGTCAATACAATGCACACAAGGCATATTCGATCCTACTGATCACAACTACCACACGACATATCACACACTATACACATAAGGCATACCGATCCTACTGATCCAATCATCACACAACATTATATAATCACAACGCACATAAAGCGTATCGATCCTACGGATCCACTCACCACAACACATCACTACAACATACTTAATGCGTAACGATCCTACTGATCCGCATATTCCGCACATCGTGCATACATCTCACATACGCATCCACACATATTCATTCCCAATCGAAGGATACATAGCCACTCTTAGGCATCCTAGCGTATGTCAGTCCAATCGTTCATATTAACGAATAATCAAGCACACGCCCTCTACATCACCCTTATGCTCCCAACCGATCCACAATAACCACATACTCTCTCACGACCAACAAGGGTCCAACCACGCGATAACGGAACAACACAGCATAAAAAATCACAAAATGATGTCATGTTCGCTGCCATTCGCCTGGCGAAGCCAAACAGAGGCTACTGGCAGCGTTTGCTGCCCAGTTCTCCTGGCAAAGGCTCGCCCCCATTCGCCCAGCGAATGCCCGCGAATTCTGCAGAAAAACTGCTGTTCAGAAATAGCCCCACACCCTGATTTCGTCCGATTAAATCCCACGAAATCCTACACTATACCAGTACGGTACTATCCAACAAGACTTCACCGATTATCCTAGCTCATACTCGATAAATCGCCGGTTCTACTCAGTTATCCAACTTCCGGCTTAACTCCGCCTTTTTCCGGAAACCCCAAACATTCATCAATCACTCTACAAACACATGCAACGAATTTCAACATGATAACTTCAAACATAACAGAATTCTTAACATGCAACCATCATCGATTCAACATCATCCCATGGGGATTAGGGATTTTCCCTTTCTACGAATTATTCATGCAATTACCAAATTAAACGATCAATCCCCCCTTACCTCAGAAATTCGAACGGATGATGAAATCTTTGCTCCCAGAATGATTATCAGCTTCTTCTTGTTCCAATTCTTCTTCTCTGAACCGTCTTCTTTCTCCTCCTCACTTCCACCGTGTTCTTCTTCCTTTTTCTTTCCCGAAGCGTGTTTTTCCTTCCTCCCCTTTTCCAAAATACCAAAGTTACCCCTAATTCCAAATATATCTCTTATTTTCTTTTATTCCAAAATAATATTAATAATCTCATAATATTAATATTAATAATAATAACAATAATAATAATTAATAATAATGCTAATACCACATTAATATTAATTATTAATCTTTATCATTATCAACTATCTAATATTAATATTATGCTTCTATTTCTTCCTCAATTCCCGCACCAAACACGCTGACGAATAAAATAACATCGGAACTAAAATTAATTAAAATGGGCGTTACACATGTACAAGTAAGGTTTCTACCACTGGGGTCGCTATACATCCGTGTATTTAGCCACACCCATAAATATATATGGTATGTCTTTATGGAATTCTGGGCAAAGCAAAGGAACCATGAACAAGTGACAAACTGATTTGCATTTTCATTCATAACTAGATCAAAACTTAATGAAATTTGATGAAATTTTAACCAAACTTGAGTGAAATTGCACAAGGAATACACCGGTATCCTTGGTTTTCTTTGAAAGTGTCTACATTTTGAAATTCGATAATAGTTGCAAAAATGAGATAGAAATGCATTTTCAAAACCAATGATCAATCCAAGCATGCTATAACCAAAAAGAAGGTTCAAACATACTTCAAATATCATGTACACAAAGCTCATACACTCAAAAGGCTCACACATAAACCAAAACTCCAACTGACATATGGAAATGAGAAGAAATTCATGACAGTTTGCAAGGCCAAGGGATTTAAGATACATTCTCACAGCTGTTGTTCAACAGATACATTTGAAACCAAACGAAAGTATGCATACTTGAAATGTATTACTCATGGACTAAGTTCAAAGAAGTGTCTCAATTTCCTACTAAGTCACAACATGGTTGTTAAGTTGCAAAAATGTGAAAATGTCTTAAAATGCAATTCAATGTTGGAGTTCAAAACAGAAATGATTAAGATGGTGGAACAACATGAGCAAACCATGAATATGATAATGAAAGTTTTCTAACAAGAAATAAATGCAAAGCAGGCCTGGAATGAGAATTGGTACATGAGTTGCAAATATGTACATGGTATGATGCATTTCTTAGAAACCAATGCACATGCTGACCTAAATCAAACTTAACAAACCTCACAAATATATTATAAACATACTAACAGAAGGTCTCATACTCAAGGATTATCATGAATGCAGTGAAACAGATGGTTAATCATGTATAGAAAATTTAGCATAACAATGCTAGTTTCAATGATGCAGTTGAAATGCAGTTTGAGATTAAAACAAGTATTGCACCAATTCAAGCTACACAACCTTCACACACATGTTTCAAGTGTATTAACAGATGTGCCTACATCCAAGATCAATAAAAAAACCAAACAAAAAGTGAAATGTTATGTGCACAACAGTCATAGCATGAGAATGCAAATTGTTAAATTTCAAGTTGAGCAAATTTAGCTTGTGTCAGTGTCAAGTACATGTTTTAAATGTATTAGCTGATGGTTCTAATCACACAAATTCATGTTCCAACAGAGAAATAGTAATGTACTGCAAGTTGTGGCAAAAAATGAAAGAATGTTCATTGATAGTGCATCATGGTATGGAAACATCAGTTCAGGTGCAATAAAATTATGAAAACAAAATGCACATATCATAAGTATGGAGATAGATGAAACTGAATGCAAAACTTAGGCATACTTAAACTGAATTAACATTTGGCATGTGAATGGAAAATGCAAGACAGTTTTGATCATGCAGTAGGGATTTTTCAAATGGTAAGGTCTTATGTCAAATCAATGATGCATACATGTCACAAACATGATAATAGATGAGATGGAACTCAAGAATCTGGCACCTTGCCTTTAGAACAAAAATTGACATGCTTGAGTAATATGCAAAATTTGTCTTGATAGTGTAATATGTGAAATTCCAAAAGATGTGGCTTTATGCAAAAACAAAGATGCACACCTCTTGTAGACCATGTTGAGCAAGTTAGAACATAAAGAAATCCAGAGACCATCTTTTTGGCACAATCTTGAAGTTTGCTTCCTTTTGAAGCAATATGCAAACCTTAGGACAACTTGAGTAATGAGCTTCACAATTGATCTTCAATGCTTTGGACAGTTTCAATATGATATATGTGAGGTGTATGGAAGGTTAGAACAGCAAGAATAGGCCTTGACAAAGATTTTGCAGATTTTGAGTATGTGGTCAAACTTGCTTGGTGTGGGAGTTTGACTTTTTGGAAAATGTTTTTTGAGTAGTTTAAAAGCATGAACACCTTCTACACAACATTTATGGATTGTGCAGATGGTTTTTGGTGGTTTGGAATGTGAGGAAATGATTTTGGAAGGTATTTTGCTTCCAAGGCAGATTTTGGTATTTTTAGGGAGTTTTCTTCACTTGTAAGAAAGAGCACGATTGAATGAGAGAAATGATTTTCTCTTGGGTTGTAGAGTGCTCTGGTGTGTCTAACATCATGGTGAATGCCTCTATTTATAATGCAAATGAGAGTGAGGGCAACCTTGGTCTTTTCCATTTTTGGAGGGAGACTTGGAAGAAAATCTTGCCAAATCTTGTGGCAGCTTCTTCACATCAACTCCTTGGCTCAAGGTAAGCAAAACCAGATGATATGAGAGGTGTGAAGTGAGATGAAGTAAGGCTAGAGTGTACAGGGACTGTAGCTGCCAACTTATCAAAAAGTTTCTCTTTCCTCCCCTTTTATGATTAAAATAATGCCAACTTGCTTGCAAGTTGCTATGTTCATTAAACTATCCTTTCTTCTGGTATTATTTCCCTCTATACTTCACATTATCAGTTTCAATCATGATCCAAGGGTTGAGGATAGCCCAAGTTGTGAAAATCCAATTTTGAGAAGTTTGGACCAAGTGGTTTCAAGTATGGCAGACCCAACTTCCATGTATCATAACTCTCAGCTCACAAATTCTTTTGAGGAGTTCTAATACTTTTTGGAAATCCCTCATGTAGCTCTAAAACTTTCATGTTTATAATATCCTCGGATTCCATGTGTAACTAGGTTGTAAAACCCCTTCAAGTTGGCCGAAAAAGTGATTTATGCAGCCAAAATTCTCAAAATTTCACTAAGTGTTTTACCCTTTAAAAATGATCTTGGCTATAACTCCAATTCTATGCATTTTTTTATTATGGAACACTGTGGGACTTCTGTAGGACTTTTCAAGACCTTTCCAACAAGCTTGGAACCACCTCATTTGGGTGTGTGGTTAGGGAGTTAGGGTCTAGCCCCTTTCAAAACCCTAATTTCCCAATTTTTCGATTACTCCTCAATCCTTGGTTCAATGCTCATGAAAATTTATGGGCAGGTGTAATATGACATAAGGAACATTTTTGATTCACATCATGAGGTCCAATTCCTTATAGTTGAAGAGTTGACTTTTCGGTCAATCGTACGATCGATCGATGACTATCGAACCGTCTGTTCACGTTCCGGGTCTGCTAAGACTTTGGAACTCCTTGAATGGACTTCATTAAGCCATATAAAATTTTTGGACTAAGATTTCATCATTAAACTACCTTTTAAATCAAAAGTCAAACTACAGTTGACTTTTCCCGCTCGAAAACCCTAATCGGGTATCCTGAACTGTACTGTGCTCAATCTTTGGGTGACAACCTCAAATTGGATTCATGCTTGATCCTTGAATTTGTCTTATAATTGAATCAATCCAAAACATTGATTGATCAAACCCTTGAGGCTTCGACTTTGATGGTACGGAACCCTAATTCATCTGTATCTTGACAAAGATAAGCTTGAAACAGGTTAAGGTTAGATAATCAAATGGATATGATCCTATGATGATGGCAAAGATATAAGGGGAAAAATTTGGGGTGCAACAGATGCCCCTATTTAAGTATCTTCACTAGATGGTAATGAGGGATTACAATCCTCATAGAATCGTAGTGAAAGGTATTTAAATATAGCAAACCGGAAATTTTGTCCCTTAAATATAGCATGCCATGAATTCTAAATGATGCTTTATGATGCTTGAATGCAAGAAAAATGCAGACATACGAGCCAAAATAAAAGAACGGTGATACAACGAGTAACTACTCATGAGGAACTCGACATACTGGGGAGAAACTTTGCTGGGGAACAATTCCACTGGGGAAGAAAAACTTCACCGGAGAAAAGATGGAGCGGAGACACGAACCTCACTGGGGATAACCAGATGAGAGACTTTCCTATAACGAAGAGTTCAAATGGGATCTTCAGGAAATGGTTAGAAACAAGGTTAAACACACCGGGGAAAATAGTATCTACTAGTTCTCCGAGACTCGGCTGGGGATAAAAGCTCCAAAGGGGAATCTGGTAACGACCAGAACCACAAATAGTTTCCAAAAGTATTAGTTGCCACTAGCCTTCCTGGGGAGATTGGTTATAACCAAAACAAGATTCCAATTACGATTGGGACTTCCAGGCATGTTGATAAAAATACAGGACTCCAACTAGGGACATTGACGAAAAACCAGCTCCTGATATTTAATAAAGATTTGCTTTCGAGCGGTACCAATGACTACTGGATTTAAAAGAAATTGGTGACTACCAAATCAGTATTCCAATTACGATTGGTTGTAAAGATGCTAGTAACTACTAGACTTTAGCTGGGGGATTGGTAACGACCGAATCAACGGAGACCAATAACTATTGGACTTTCATAGGGCTTGGTGACAACTAGATTGAAGCAGGGATAACCATCGAATTTAGCCAGTACCAATAACAATTGGGTTTCGGTAGATACCAGTAACCAATGGATTTTTCATTGAAGATTGGTGACAACCGAATCAAAAAGGGGTACCAATAATAACTGGATATGGAAGCAATGCTAGTGACTACTAGACTTTCAAATATGACCAGTGATAACCAAATCAAAGGGTACCAATAACAATTGGATTTTGAAACAATGCTAGTGACTACTAGACTTTAAAGATTTTGTTAATGACCGAATCGAGAGGTACCAATAACAATTGGTTTTCAGCAATGCTAGTAACTACTAGACTTTTGCGGAGATTGGTGACTACCAAGTTAGAGGACACCAATAACAATCGACTTCAAACATCGCTAGTAACTACTAGCCTTTCAAAGATTATTGGTTACAACCATATCACCGGTAGACATTAGTAACAACTAATCGTTTTTGGTGAATTAGATATTGCTAGTCACAACTAGCTCCCCTAGAAAGGAAACAAATAACCTTCAGATTACCGATAAGATGAGGTAACAACCTAAAAGAAAGAAATGCGGAAAGCAGAACAAAGAAAGTGGTAACGACCAACGAATCTCAAAGTTCAGAACAAAATGCAAGCAAATGCGTATGCTGATATGATGCCGTATGCAAAATGCAGGCCAACCCACGAGGGAGAAGGGGAAAAACCAAGGAAAAAGAGAGGAAACCCAACAGGATGGGTCTCACTGGTCCCGAGTTAACCATTACTTTCTTTCGAGGTAGATGACAATCTTCCAAAACAATCAATGCTCTCACAAAGCTGCAGAAGAAAATCCTGACTTACAAGCAGGAACTACGTTTGAACGCCAATTGGTAGGCAGCAACAAACTCTTATGGTT
The DNA here is from genome assembly GCA_963859935.3 of Lathyrus sativus. Classification (NCBI taxonomy): domain Eukaryota; kingdom Viridiplantae; phylum Streptophyta; class Magnoliopsida; order Fabales; family Fabaceae; genus Lathyrus; species Lathyrus sativus. The sequence continues at coordinate 24,859 of CAWUDS030001917.1, forward strand.
CAGAGAGTCGTGTAATACTGTCGAATTACTCACAAAGTTCTTCACATGCTTTGTTAATCAGTTTCCTCTTTGAACAAAATTTTAAATTTTCAAAACACTTTACTTATTTTTGAAAAATCCTTATTAACAAATAAGTGAAAT
>CAWUDS030001918.1:0-50000 GCA_963859935.3 Lathyrus sativus
CAAACCAAAAGGCATTACCTTATAACAGAAAGTCCCCCATGGCGTAATGAAAGTTGTTTTCTCCATATCCTCCGGCGCCATCTTAATCTGATTATATTTGGAAAAACCGTCCATGAAGGAAAATATGGAATACTGCACAGTATTATCAACCAATACGTCAATGTGGGGGAGCGGGAAATCATCTTTCGGGCTCGCTTTATTCAAGTCTCTATAATCAACACACATCTGTACCTTACCGTCTTTCTTTGGTACCGATACGATGTTAGCGACCCACGGAGGGTAAGTTGTTATAGCGAGAAATCCTGCATCCAACTGCTTCTGGACTTCTTCTTTGATTTTCACCGCCATATCTGGTCTGGTCCTTCTGAGCTTCTGCTTGACTGGTGGACACTCTTCACGCAAAGGCAACCGATGAACCACAATATCAGTATCAAGACTAGGCATATCTTCGTATGACCAAGCAAAGATATCACTATACTCTCGGAGCATTTCAACCAATCTTTGCTTGATATCACTCTGCAATGCAGCCCCTATCCTGACATCTCTTCTGACCTCCTCGGTACCCAAGTTGACGATCTCAATTTCCTCCTGATGAGGCAGAATGATTTTCTCTTCCTGTTTCAAAAGCCTGGCTAGCTCTTCTGGCAAGTCTTCATCTTCATCAATCTCTTCTTCGGCTTGAAATATCGGATTATCAAAGTCAAAGCGAGTCATAGACGGTTCTGGAGCGGTGTCATCTGCAATGTGAAACCTGCAAAGATGATGATTTAATGCTTAAAATGATATGCAAACAAGCACAAACCACATTGCCATTTTATTGTTAAAAATAAAACAGGAAAGACAAGGACCGCAATATTTGAATGTAGAAAAATGCCCTTTGATTGATTGATAAAAAGATTGTTTAAACATAAACAATTAGGCCCTGAAGACAAATACCGCTATGCTCCGGGTAGAACATAGGGCTATACAATAATCAGAAAAACAAATCATTACTCTTCTGTCGTCACTTGGATGATTTCTTCGACAGACCAGTTGTTTAGGCTTTGTCCTGGAGTACATGGCTGAATCCACGCATCCATGTCACAGTCGCTGTCACCGTCTTCATCAGATATGGCATTAATCTGCTCAAAGATTACCCCACCGTTGGTAAACTGGATAGGCCCCTTATAGTGCAGCGTGCTCTGGGAGGAGGAAGATGGGTTGTATCCCAATCCAAATTTGTCTTGCTTGTTAGGGATGTTCAGCACTTGGCCCCAACCTTGTGATGCCCCAGCCTTCACCACTACTTGGGCTTCCTTAAAGGATGACATGGAGACTTCAGGCGCTTTGCTCACGACTAGTGTTTTGTCCTTGATTTGCACAATATCGAAAGCCTGACATAAAGTCTCGTGGATTTTTCCATCAACCTCGATGTATTTGAATGAAGACAAATGACTAATCATTATATCTTCTTCCCCGCAAACAGTGACAACATTGCCACCCACCATGTACTTCAATTTTTGGTGTAGCATTGACATTACGGTGCCTGCCGAATGTATCCAAGGACGTCCCAGCAGACAGCTGTAAGCTGGCTGAATATCCATGATATAAAACGCAACATCAAACACCTCTGGACCGACCTGGATGGGTAAAGTCAACTCCTCAAACACGGACCTTCGAGTCCCATCAAAAGCTCGTATCACCAAGTCATTTGGCGTACACAATATACCACGGGTATCTAACTTCATCAACGCTTTCTTGGAAAGTACATTAAAGGATGACCCAGTATCAACAAGCACATGTGACAGAACGGCCCCTCGGCATTCAATAGATATGTGTAGCGCACAATTATGATTCCTCCCCTTGGCCGTCAAGTCCAAATCAGTGAAACCCAGCTCATTACCTGCATTTACATGTGCCACAACTTCCTCGAGATGATTCACAGATATCTCCTGTGGCACATAAGCTGTATTCAAGATTCTTAACAAAGTGTTCCTGTGCGGTTCCGAACACAATAACAAGGACAAAATGGATATCTTGGACGGAGTCTGCTGTAAGTGATCCACAATCTTGTAATCACTCTTTCTTATCAGGCGTATGAACTCCTCTGCATCCTTCAGCAAGGATTCCTTCTCACCAGCTTGAGAAGTCTCTTCAACCACTACTTTACCTTTTCCTTTGTCAGATTTTTCAGCGACCACTTCAGGAGGCGAAAACACTCTTCCACTCCGGGTAATTCCACCAGCTCCAACTAAGTTGTCCACAAAATCCACTGGTAAACTCTTCAACTCCTGCTTTTGTCCGTTGCAGTATACTTCGGCTCCGTAATTCCACAGAATTGCCTTAGTACTTTCATATGGTACAGGACCAGCTTTGGTAATGATGATGGTTGGCGGCCTCGGAGGCGCAGAAATAGTAATAGTCTTGTACAGAATCGAGATTGTCGTAATCTCATCCCTCTCTTCAACCACTAATTCCTCAGTCTTCTTCTCAACAACTCTGTCAAAATTGCAAGACACCATCATTCATCAGCTTCTGAATATGGTTTTTCAGCTTCTCACATCTCTCGGGATGGCCCAAACATTTAGCACAAGCTTTATCACAACCCGGGAATACCCCTCCCCTCAATAACTTGTTCTTTACAAAACTCAGTGGTGTCTTCAACTCATCGACATCCGACACCAAATTCAAGCTTTCATCTTCAATGATAGCACTGACTCTGGCTGCCCCATGATTAGGCATGGGGTCCTGCACGACATTTGGTGCGTCGTGAGAAAAGTTTATAACCTTGTTGTCTATGAGATCCTGAACCTTATGCTTAAACACCTTACAGTTGTCAATATTGTGACCCGGAGCACCATAATGAAACTCACATCAAGCATTAGTGTCATAACCAGGTGGTGGTGCGCCTGTCAAAGGAGTCAGAGTCCTTTTCTATATCAATTGTAACTGCAACAAGTGTTGGAGAAATTGAGAATATGGCATCAGAGGCGCGTCAAACTGCCTATTGACCGCCCTGCCCCGATCCTGAAATCTACGAGGAGCATAGTTCTGCTGATTCTGTTGCGGTTGTTGTTGTTGTGGTACCGCAGGTATGGTAATACTTGCAACCTAAGGTTGCTGTTGATGGTATTGTTGACGCTGATTTCTGTTTCTTCCCCGGGAACTAGATACTGCATTGGTTTCTCCTTCCCTCTTCTTATTTCCAAAAGCCTTTCTATTTCCTCCTCCTGCTGAGGATCCTTTACCAGCTTGAATCTTTCCTAGCTTAATGTCGTTCTCGACTCTCTCCCCAGTAATAATCAGATCAGAAAAGCTACCTGACATGTTATCGATTAGCTTCTCATAGTATACTTTCGGTAACATGGCAACAAACATATCAATTAACTCCCTTTCCACCATGGGAGGCTGCACCCTAGCTGCCAGCTCACGCCACCTCTGGGCGTACTCTTTGAAGCATTCACCATTCTTCTAAGACAGATTCTACAATTGGACCCTGTTTGGCGCAAGGTCGCTATTATACTGGTAATGCTTGACGAATGCCTCAGCTAAATCCCTTCAACATCGGATGTTGATGGTGCGTGTTTTTCGCAAGTGTACGAATCACGTCAAAATAATATAAAAGATTATCGAATCCACAGAGACCAAGTGTCAATCTATCGTACCTGTTGTTATGGTGTTTATCTAAGGCAACTATTTTTAAGGGTTTTAGTAAGGGTGCAATGGTAAATAAAATTATAATTTTAAATAATAAATAAAAGACAGGCTCGAATGTAATTCACGTAATCAATGATAATCCAGTACTTGTTAATGGAACTACTTATGGGCAATGTTTTCTCCTTTGAAAAGAACTAATTTAACAGGAACTGTCGCTTTCGCGTATTCAGAACCGAGTTGTACTCTCTAATCAACCCCTCCTATTGTCACGGATAAAAAGGTGCGTACTGCGTTAGAGTAGTAAACCTATTTTTAAGAAATATAGTTTCTTAACAAAGTTGAAAAGTATTTTAACCTGGACTTCTTAGCAAAAAGAGGTTCTTATGAACCAGACTCTAAATCTCATAACGCGTCCGAAAATCGTTTTAAAATCTCTTTTCTTTTTAATCTAAAAACTCCTAATGAACTATACAAAGCGCTTTTGGCTGTTTTTGAAATAGTTAAAAACAATTACTTGAATTGAAAGATAAAATAGCCCTTAGGTGTTTCCACGAACAATTATACTGATTACTGGTTTAATTACGATCCTTACATTCTAACCTTTATGGTATTAGTTAGACATGATAAAGTAAATATTATTTTTATAGTTTTTCATATGAGTAATTTAAAGCGAGTGCGGGAAGTAAACAAAGTAAATGTGCGAGTGCGGGAAGTAAACAAAGTAAATGTGCGAGTGCGGGAAATAAACAAAGTAAATGTGCGAGTGCGGGAAGTAAACAAAGTAAAGTGCGAGAAAATAAATAAAAGTAAAGCAATGCGGAAAAATAAAATACGAACTGGAATTAAAATGGCGGCAGGATTAACTTCCTCCAGAGTGCTCCAAAACTCGAACCACAGACAGATTACAGACTCGATCACTCGATTGCAGAGGCACCCCGATGTGGAATGGCAACTGCTTTATAACTGATATATGCCTAGAGAATTCTAATTCTGGATGAAGAAAAACGAAAATCTAAGGTCCTATTTATAGGAGAAACTGAAAGCGCGAAATGACCGGGACGCCCCTCCACTAAAAAGTGGAGGTTGTGGATTTTTGCCTTGTGGCGCCCGCCACAGGGCCTATGGCGCCCGCCACGGTCCCTACAGGGGATGATGGAGTGGGGATCGTGGGTCTTGGAGGTTGAGGAGTGGTCTTGAGACGTGGCCACGTCATGGCTAACCCCATGGCGCCCGCCACAGTGGGTGCCGCAAGTGCAAAATGCTGAATTTCTAGGTTTTCGTCCGTTTTCACTCCTTTTTCGCTCCTTTTCCCGATTCAAGCTCCGATTATTATAGAAACCTGAAAACATAAGAAAACAAAGCAATAACAAAGCAAAAACAACAATAAAAGCTAAGAATGCATGCGAAATCGGAGTCAGAAATACGGTGAATTTTAGTGTGATCAAATTCTCCCACACTTAAACCTTTGCTTGTCCTCAAGCAAACATTAAAGCTTAAGAAAATATGGTGTCAACACTTGTCTTTGGGCTAAAGGGATTCTAAGTTCAAGTCAGGATGCAGTGACAGATACTAACTAAGTGAACCAAGGGTACCATAGTAACACAAACACAAACTTCAATCCTATATTAACCACTCCATGTCATCCCACGATACCTAGGCCTATCTTCTCATCTTTTTGTGTCCTTTTCATTCAGGCGCAATCACATTAAGCCCGTTATCCGTACATGCTTCATAGTGGAGTGACCGGTTAGTGATTCTGATCCATGACATAAGGTTTCTGGCACATAAGCATGTGTAACCCTGTTTTTATTTCGCCTAAATGTAGCTGCGGGGGATCGGATCGTAATCCGCCCTACCAAGTTCAGTGCCAGATACCTCTGAACCAACTAACAATAGGTGACTTGCAATTTTTTTTTTCTTTTTGTGGCAAAAAATTTTTTCTTCTCTTTTTTCGGTTTAAATGACTTTGTGAGGGTCACCTATACCAGAGTTTGCCCTTTTTTTTTTCTTTTTTATTAGCACTGGATCATTCACTTATATTCATCGGCCCCCTACGTAGAGTATGCTTAGGCCGGAGCTGACTGCTAAAATAAACTACTTAGGACAATTTTTTGAATGATAGTAAAGGCCATGGTGGTGGGGTTTAGGAGTGATTCCTATATTCAAGAGGTCTATGGTGCTAAAATGGTTCTGATGTTTCAAAAAGTTGACCTAAGTCACCACATCCTAATCTAAACCTGTCTCAAAGCCCAAAAAACATGTGAAACAACATTGTTTTCTTTTTTAAAAATTTTCTGGTAAGGCTAAGGAAATGGGAAAAAATGAAAATGAACTAAAAAGACACTATACTGGTGACTCGTCAGACTCATGCATTATCTAAGAAAAATAAATTACTGAAAAGGGAAATAACTGAAAGGAAATTAACAAAAAAGGGAAATAACAGAAAGCAATAAAATCCCCTCCCACACTTAAATCGAACATTGTCCCCAATGTTTCGGAATAAGATAAGGGGGGTAACCTGGAAAAAGACTACTGAGGAGGGGCACTGGTGCCTTCGCCGTCCTGATGTGATGGTCTGGAACGACGGGATCTACTACGATGCTGGTCCCTCCGGTCGAGTCTTGCTGATAAAGCAGCCTGAGCACTCCGGACCTCTCGAAGGTTACCCAAGATGGAACCCTGAGTAGCCTCTACAAGCTGGTAGTGTCGGCTGTTGAACTCTCTCTGACGGTTCTGCTCTAATGAAATAGCGTTCAAGGTACGGCAAACGTTGCTATAGGAACGATCCGAAACCAATCGCGATTGTTGCATGAAGCTCATATTGTCCGTCAGCTGTTGTGAAATAGTAGAGAGAAGGCCATCACGCCTTTCCTCTCTAGCTGTCATATCACGCCACATCTCCTCGGTGACAAAGAATCCAGGAGCAGTACCTGCAACAGGGTTAGAGGAAGATGGTGCAGTGTGTGACTGTGAAGGACGATGGGGGGACATGTGAGGGATGGGAGACTGCTCTCTCCGATCATACTCATCATCAGTGTCATGTGCCTCCCCATCGGGAATATTAGGAGGAAGTGGACCCAAAACACGTGGAGCATTAAGATCATAGGTCCAGTTCCTTTCATCACGTACATCAGTACGTCTACTGCATGGTAAAGCAATAGATGGGATAGCTACCCCATGAACCATCAACTCATAACCACCTTCTCTCCTTGTTCGGCACAATTTCATGTCTTTCAGAAATTTTAAATTAATTGTGCGAGGAGGTAGTGGTTCAAGTGTAGCTATCTCATCATTCAGGCCAAGAGCCCGAGCAATAGACGTAACAAGCCCTCCAAAAACAATCGGTCCTGTTTTATTAGTAAATAAAGTCATGTGGGCAAGCATAAACGGGACCGGATTGATGTGGGTTCTAGTGAGGCATCCTTGCAAAAATAGGAGTTCACGAGCATTAACCTTGTTTGGACTTTCCCGGCCAAAAATAGTACATGCCAAAAGAAGTCTAAAAACTCTTATGGCCGGGTTGTGAATGGTCGACGCAAGTATCCCTTCAAAAGAATTAATTGAAGTACTTGAAAGCCTTAGCCAGAAGGTAAATACCTCGGCCGACCATTCAGCATCCAAAGGTGCCTCACAAATCGAACCTTCCCTATGAGGGATTCCTAACAAATCTGCTAGCTCATTGGTACTGAATTCATATTCAATTCCAAACAGTCTAAAAATAGCAGTACCGACAGTGCTAGCAGTGTCAGGACTGACAGTGTATATCAAAGAACTCAAAAACTCAGTTGTCAGCCTCTCATAGGTAGGTTCCTGATTAATGAAAATATTATGCAAGCCTAGAAATTCTAATAAATTAAAAACACTATGATAAATACCCAAAGCATACAGACAGTTATCGTCGACGTACCTAGTCGAGAGGATTTCTCGACTTTGAAGCCTCTGAATAATTTTCCGTTGCCTTTCGCCCGGTCTTCCATCATGAAGAATAAATCCGTTGAACTCCATTGTTGAAAGGCTCCTTAGGTAGTGAAAATAGTAGAAAAGTGGTTTATGAGGGGAATGATAAAGTTTTGATTTTTTTGGTTTTTGATGGATGAAAATGGAAATGGATGTTGGATATGTTTTATGGATGGAGGGTATTTTGGAAATGGGGGAGCTTTAATGGGGTTCAAGGAGGATTTGGAAGGTTGGAAAAATGGGTTTTTGGTGAAGAAAGGGATGAAAATGGTGGAAATGGGGATTGAATCCCGTATTTGGTGATGATACGGTGTGGCGCCCGCCACAGGGCCTATGGCGCCCGCCACAAGGCCAATTCCTGGGCCTTGTGGTTTTGGATCCTCCTTTTGGGCCTTCCTTGCACCTTGGTCTTCCGGGGGGTCTGAATAGCATTTTCTTCTTCTTTTCAAGGCATTGGCTTGCATATTTTTGTCTTATATATTTTTTCTTTACACGATAAAAATAAAATGATTAAAAATCAAAAAAGAAAAAGAAAAATAAAAATTAGTGCATAATATGTATATATATAAGGAATTCAAAGTGCATGAAAATGTAAAAGCTGCAATAAAGTAAAATATGTCTGGAAATGCGATAAATAAAAGTAAGTTAAATACTAGGGTAGTGCTGTCAGGGTGGAATGAGTCATGTGGTAGGTTTCTTATCCTGGCTTGATCCACGAATCTCAGCTATCTCCCTCCGAAGCTCGTCGATCGCCTGATGTAGAGCATCGGTCTCTGAGGCATGAGTGAGATCAGAAACCTGCATCTGTAACTCTAAGTCTGCCACTTCCTGCTTGAGCAGGGCAGTCTCCTTGCGGAGCTCATAAATCTGTGTTTGTAGGTCAGGTGGCTGCAGAGACATATTGTTAGACATAACAGTGATTCGGGGAGTAAGAGGTGTAGGAGTGTACTCAGCGGCGGGAGGCGATTTCGGCTCTTCGACAGTCTCTCCATAACCCTCTAGAGCATAACTCCAATTGGCAGGATCATGGACACTGTTCATCAGCGGATCTGGTAATGTAAAGTAGTGTATCGCTTCGCCGTCGATCAGCAATCTAAACATGTTGGGCTCGAAAGAAGCCCTCCTCATCAGTCCTCTATCAAGACAAAAATCAATATCCAGGGTGGTGTAGCAGCAGAAGGTCCTGAGGTGCAATAGCTTGCGAGACAAACCCAATGCAGTAGCAATCTGTGTAACAATCCCACCGACATGGATGATTCCTACTGATGATCTGGCAACACTAGCAAGGCCCTTCAGGAGAAAGTTGCCACAAGCAACAGGGCGAGACTGAGTCGCACAAAACAGTAGGAAAATCTCCTCTTCACTTAGCAGTGTCTCTGTATCTGGAAAACCTAGGAAAGAATGTGCTAGAATCATCTGGAAGTACCTCAATGCAGGGTTGTGGATTACCTGAGAAAACTGGGTAGAAGGATCTTGGCTCCCTCCGCCTGATATTTTAGTCCAAAACTTTTCCACTTCTCTGCTCATAAAATACCTCATCGGAGTCTCTGGAATAGCATCAGGAGTAGTCTGGAAACCTAGTAAATCACCAAACCCTTTGTGAGAGAATGAGTAGTCAATCCCGAACAACCTGAAAACAGCGAGTCCATCGGGTCCAGCCCAAGGGTCATGATGAAACGAGCTGAGGAACTCAAGAGTCAAGTTCCTATAAGTGTCGTTCCTGTCGTCAAACTGGTCCCACTGGAGTTGATGGCATAAAAATCTGACGCTTGGCTCTATCCCCAAGGCATCCATGCAGACATGGTCAGGGTACCTGGTAGGAGCCATAGGGCGTCTCATGTGAACATAGTAACGCTCTCTCTGTGCATCATCTCTAAAGGCCACGTGCATGTCATCAGGGTTCTGCATTCTGTACAAGGTTAGCAAACAAGTCCTGAAAGCACATAAAACATTCAACCGTGAGTCCTGACATAATAAAATAAACAAATTAAAATAAAGTAAAAATAAAAATAAAAAGTACAAAAATAAGAAAAACCATGGGTTGCCTCCCATGCAGCGCTTGTTTAACGTCATTAGCTCGACGACCGATATTTAAACATCATTGGAAGGATATGGTGGATCACTCAGAGTATGACAGGTGTATGTTGTTGGAATGTCACCTCCTTCGTAGGGCTTCAACCTCTGTCCATTGACTATGAACGGTTTACATGTTTGGTTCTTGATTTCAATAGCACCGGATCTCAGGATCTTAGATACTTCGAAAGGGCCAGTCCATCTCGAACGGAGTTTACCTGGAAATAGTCGTAACCTAGAATCGAACAGGAGAACAGGATCGCCTATTTTGAAGTCTCTTCTTATGATTCTTTTGTCATGCCAAGCTTTTGTTCTTTCTTTGTATATGATGGCATTTTCGTAGGCAGATTGTCTGAGCTCTTCTAATTTGTGGATATCAAGGATACGTTTCTCACCAGCTGTCAAGTAATCCAAATTCAAAGTTTTGATGGCCCAATAGGCCTTATGCTCCAACTCAAATGGTAAGTGACATGATTTTCCATAGACCAGTTGATAAGGGGTTGTTCCTATAGGAGTTTTGAAAGCGGTTCTATAGGCCCATAATGCTTCTTGAAGTTTCTGCGACCAATCTTTTCTAGATATAGAGACAGTCTTCTCGAGGATTTGTTTTATCTCCCTATTAGATACTTCCACTTGTCCATTGGTCTGTGGGTGGTATGGTGTTGCTACTCTATGCTTAACTCCATACTTGCTTAAAAGTTTATCAAATATTCTCGATATGAAGTGTGATCCTCCATCACTTATGACTAAACGGGGTGTTCCAAACCTGGGAAATATATAATTCTTGAATAATTTGATGACTACTCTGGTGTCGTTTGTGGGTGCGGCGATAGCTTCAATCCATTTAGACACGTAGTCAACAGCTACTAATATGTACTGATTTCCAAAAGATGGTGGGAACGGTCCCATAAAGTCTATACCCCATACGTCGAAGAGTTCTACTTCTTGGATATTTCTTAACGGCATTTCATTACGTCTTGAAATATTTCCTGTGCGTTGGCATCTGTCACACTTGACAATGAAAGCATGGACATCACGCCACATAGTAGGCCAGAATAGGCCAGCTTGAAGAATCTTGGCGTAGGTCTTAGATGTGCTTGCATGTCCACCATAGGGTGCAGAGTGACAATGCTCAATTATATTATTTACCTCTTCTTCTGGAACACAACGGCGGAAAATGCCATCTTTACCTCTCTTGAAAAGAAATGGATCGTCCCAGTAGAAGTTTCTCACATCACTATAGAACTTCTTCTTCTGGTGGTAGTTTAGATCAGGGGGTATGATGTCAGCGGCTAGGTAATTAACAAAATCTGCATACCAAGGTACATTGCTTATAGCTAAGGATTTATGAAATTGCTCATGAGGGTCTGGGTTATCATCTTCAATGGTTTCTAGTTGGGCTATCAGTCTATCGTAGGCAAAATCGTCATTTATGGGTACTGGATCAGGTTTCAGGTATTCTAGCCTAGATAGGTGATCAGCTACCACATTATCAGTGCCTTTCTTGTCACGGATACCCAAATCAAACTCTTGTAATAATAGAATCCATCGAAGTAACCTAGGCTTGGCATCCTTTTTGCTTAGTAAGTAACGAATGGCAGCATGGTCGGTGTAAACTATAATCTTGGCTCCTACTAGATAAGATCTAAATTTGTCTATTGCAAAAACTACAGCTAGGAGCTCTTTTTCGGTTGTTGCGTAGTTGAGCTGTGCAGCGTCTAGGGTTCTACTGGCATAATAAATCACATGTAACTTCTTATCTTTTCTCTGACCTAGAACGGCTCCAACAGCATAATCACTGGCGTCACACATTATCTCAAACGGTTCCGACCAATCAGGGGGTTTCATTATAGGTGCTGAAATCAGAGCTTGCTTCAGAAGATTAAATGCTTCAGTACATTTTTCATCGAAGATGAACTCAGCATCTTTCATTAAAAGACCAGTTAAGGGCTTTGTTATTTTGGAGAAATCCTTGATAAAACGTCGGTAAAATCCGGCATGTCCAAGAAAACTTCTTATCTCCCTGATAGTCTTCGGCGGTTTTAGATTCTCTATGACTTCTATTTTTGCTTTATCTACCTCTATACCTTTTTCGGAAACTATATGTCCTAAAACAATCCCTTCGGTGACCATGAAATGACATTTTTCCTAATTTAGCACAAGGTTTACCTCCACACATCTCTCCAGGATTTTCTCAAGGTTGACAAGACAATTTTTGAAATCTGACCCATAAACTGAGAAATCGTCCATAAATACTTCCATGATTCCATCCAAATAATCAGCAAAGATAGACATCATGCAGCGTTGGAAAGTTGCAGGAGCATTACAAAGTCCAAAAGGCATTCTTCTATAGGCAAAGGTTCCAACTGGGCATGTAAAGGTAGTTTTTTCTTGATCTTCGGGGTGAATAGGTATTTGGAAGAATCCTGAATATCCATCTAAATAACAAAAGTAAGAGTGTCTAGCTAGGCGCTCCAACATTTGGTCTATGAATGGTAATGGGAAATGGTCCTTCCTAGTTGCTTTATTTAATTTTCTATAATCTATGCACATACGCCAACCTCCATCAGTTCTTTTTGCTACAGGTTCGCCCTTCTCGTTTTGCACGACTGTGATGCCTCCCTTTTTAGGTACTACATGCACAGGACTCACCCATTTACTGTCCGAGATCTGATATATTATACCTGCCTCTAGTAACTTAAGAACTTCAGTCTTAACTACAGTACTCATTATAGGATTTATTCTACGTTGGTGTTCTCTAGAAGGTTTTGAATCTTCTTCAAGCAAAATCCGATGCATGCATACGGATGGGCTTATTCCTTTTAGATCAGAGATCTTATATCCTAAGGCTGAGGGGTACCTACGTAAAACTTCTAATAATTGATCGGTTTCTTCTTGGTTTAAGGTAGCACTGACTATAACTGGACGGTTCATATCTTCATCAAGAAATTCATATCTCAGGTTTTTAGGCAGTTCCTTAAGTTTTACGGTCGGTTTTATAGGGCAAGGCATAGGATCTGGGGTAAGAGATAAACATTCGTGAAGGTTATCATCAATGTAGGGTGTTTTATAATTGTCATCTTCCAAAATAAGGGTAGATGGCAATTTTATAGATTTAGTTTCTTCTTCTTGTTCTAATTCCCTAATACATTCTTCGATGATATCTAAGGCATAACAAGAATCTCCTATCACAGGTGCCATAAGAAATTTTGACAATATAAATTCTATCTTCTGGCCACCTACCTCAAAAGTTAGTTTTCCCTTTTTAACATCTATTACGGCTCCAGCAGTCGATAAGAACGGTCTACCTAGGAGGATTGGTATGTCGTCATCTTCTTTAATGTCCATGACAACAAAATCAGTAGGTATAAACAGCTGACCTATCCTAACAGGGACGTCTTCAAGTATGCCTATAGGGTATTTAACGGATCTATCGGCTAATTGAAGTGACATCTTAGTAGGTTGTAATTCTCCTAAGTTTAATCTCTCACAAACTGCTAAAGGCATTAAGCTCACACTAGCTCCTAAGTCTAGAAAAGCTTTTTCGATGACATGATTCCCCAAAACACAAGGAATGGAAAAATTTCCGGGATCTTTATCTTTCTTTGCTAACCTATTTTCGGAAATAGAATTACATTCCACGGGTTTCGGATCTTCGAGTCTACGTTTATTTGTAAGTATGTCTTTGAGAAACTTAGCATAAGAAGGTATTTGGGTGATGGCTTCTGTAAAGGGGATTTCTACGTGAAGTTTTTCTATAACCTTAACGAATTTTTGATATTGATTATCGATTTGGGTTTTCTTTAATCTTTGAGGGTAAGGTATTGGTGGTTTGTATGGCGGTGGCGGTACATAGGTTTTATTTTTAGGTTCTTCTCCTTTTTCTTGACTTTCCGGGGTTTCAGGCTTCTCTGGTTCCTTTTCCTCATTCCTCTCAGAAGTTTCGGGCTCACTTAATCTAGGGTTTAAAGGTTCCTTATAAGCGGTTCCACTTCGTAGAGTAATGGCATTAGCTTGCCCTTTCGGGTTTTGTTGAGGTTGTCCAGGGAACTGTCCTCCAGGTGTAGTCTGTGGGGCTTGGTTTAACGCTACCTGAGAGATCTGGGTTTCAAGCATCTTATTATGAGTAATAATTTGATCAACCTTGGTTCCTAACTTGGTAATTAGTTCGTTAACATGGACGTTATGGTTCATGAACTCTTTGTTTTGTTGTTTTTGAGCAACGATAAAATCTTTTACAACTTCCTCAAAGCTCGGGCTAGGTGGTACAGGTTGCATAGGTTGATTTGTTCTAGGGGCTTGGTAACCTTGTTGTCTCGGAGGTGCGGTATTTTGGATAGGGTTATTATTTTTGTAGGAGAAGTTTGGGTGATTCCTCCATCCAGGGTTATATGTGTTTGAAAATGGGTTCCCTTGGGTATAGTTCACTTGCTCAGTGTTGGTTTCATTTAACAGATTGCATTCGGCGGATTGGTGTCCTTGCGTTCCACATATCTCACAATTCGGCGAAACTGCGGCAACAGTATTCGGAGTTGTACACATATGTTCGACTCTAAGGGCCAACGCGTCCATTTTAGCCTGCATCATGTCTATAGAGCTTAGCTCATGTATTCCTCCTTGGGCTTCCTTCTTTTCCACTGTCGCTCGTTCTACTCCCCATGATTGATGGTTTTGGGCCATATCCTCGATAAGGGCACTAGCTTCAGGGTAAGGTTTGTTCATCAGTGCGCCACCAGCGGCAGCGTCGATGGTCATTTTAGTGTTATAAAGAAGTCCATTATAGAAGGTTTGGATGATTAGCCAATTCTCTAGGCCATGGTGTGGGCATGCTCTTAATAGTTCTTTATATCTCTCCCAGGCTTCGAACAACGACTCTCCTTGGTGTTGGGTAAATCTAGTTATTAGGTTTCGAAGAAGAGCGGTCTTACTTGGGGGAAAATATCTAGCAAGGAAAACTTTTCTAAGGTCATCCCAAGTTGTTATTGAATTGGGTGGAAGGGAATCTAACCATGATAGAGCTTTATCTCTGAGGGAAAAGGGAAATAATCTTAAGCGTATTGCCTCAGGAGAAGCTCCATTGGTTTTAAAGGTGTCTGCTAATTGAAGAAAGTTTTTTAAATGTTGGTTCGGGTTATCAGTAGCGAGACCTGCGAATTGTCTCTGTTGCACTAATTGCAGCAGGGATGGCTTAAGTTCAAAATTATTGGCTGGGATAGCGGGGTTTACTATACTGGAACTAGGTTCCTCGTTTGATGGTTGGGCGAAGTCCTTAAGAGGTCTTCGATTTTGATCTTCGGCCATAGCTCTCCTATTCCTATGGAAAAATAAACGTGCGCGAGCGTAACGTTCAGGTTCAGCTAGAGGGTCTACTAAACTTCCGGCACTGCGAGTCTTTCGCATTGACCGGTGGGTAACAACCTTAGTCTAAACGGTATAACTACAGGGTAATGAAATTTGACGATATTGGTCCCCGGCAACGGCGCCAAAAACTTGGTGCGTGTTTTTCGCAAGTGTACGAATCACGTCAAAGTAATATAAAAGATTATCGAATCCACAGAGACCAAGTGTCAATCTATCGTACCTGTTGTTATGGTGTTTATCTAAGGCAACTATTTTTAAGGGTTTTAGTAAGGGTGCAATGGTAAATAAAATTATAATTTTAAATAATAAATAAAAGACAGGCTCGAATGTAATTCACGTAATCAATGATAATCCAGTACTTGTTAATGGAACTACTTATGGGCAATGTTTTCTCCTTTGAAAAGAACTAATTTAATAGGAATTGTCGCTTTCGCGTATTCAGAACCGAGTTGTACTCTCTAATCAACCCCTCCTATTGTCACGGATAAAAAGGTGCGTACTGCGTTAGAGTAGTAAACCTATTTTTAAGAAATATAGTTTCTTAACAAAGTTGAAAAGTATTTTAACCTGGACTTCTTAGCAAAAAGAGGTTCTTATGAACCAGACTCTAAATCTCATAACGCGTCCGAAAATCGTTTTAAAATCTCTTTTCTTTTTAATCTAAAAACTCCTAATGAACTATACAAAGCGCTTTTGGCTGTTTTTGAAATAGTTAAAAACAATTACTTGAATTGAAAGATAAAATAGCCCTTAGGTGTTTCCACGAACAATTATACTGATTACTGGTTTAATTACGATCCTTACATTCTAACCTTTATGGGATTAGTTAGACATGATAAAGTAAATATTATTTTTATAGTTTTTCATATGAGTAATTTAAAGCGAGTGCGGGAAGTAAACAAAGTAAATGTGCGAGTGCGGGAAGTAAACAAAGTAAATGTGCGAGTGCGGGAAATAAACAAAGTAAATGTGCGAGTGCGGGAAGTAAACAAAGTAAAGTTCGAGAAAATAAATAAAAGTAAAGCAATGCGGAAAAATAAAATACGAACTGGAATTAAAATGGCGGCAGGATTAACTTCCTCCAGAGTGCTCCAAAACTCGAACCACAGACAGATTACAGACTCGATCACTCGATTGCAGAGGCACCCCGATGTGGAATGGCAACTGCTTTATAACTGATATATGCCTAGAGAATTCTAATTCTGGATGAAGAAAAATGAAAATCTAAGGTCCTATTTATAGGAGAAACTGAAAGCGCGAAATGACCGGGACGCCCCTCCACTAAAAAGTGGAGGTTGTGGATTTTTGCCTTGTGGCGCCCGCCACAGGGCCTATGGCGCCCACCACGGTCCCTACAGGGGATGATGGAGTGGGGATCGTGGGTCTTGGAGGTTGAGGAGTGGTCTTGAGACGTGGCCACGTCATGGCTAACCCCATGGCGCCCGCCACAGTGGGTGCCGCAAGTGCAAAATGCTGAATTTCTAGGTTTTCGTCCGTTTTCACTCCTTTTTCGCTCCTTTTCCCGATTCAAGCTCCGATTATTATAAAAACCTGAAAACATAAGAAAACAAAGCAATAACAAAGCAAAAACAACAATAAAAGCTAAGAATGCATGCGAAATCGGAGTCAGAAATACGGTGAATTTTAGTGTGATCAGTTGACTGGTTCTAAGCTCATGTACCATTCAAGAGAAGGACCAGAGAGACTGTCCTAGAAAAAGTGCATAAGCAACTTTTCATCATCAGAATAGGCGGACATCTTGCGATAGTAAGAACGCAGGACAAGTAGTGCCTTTGTAATTATCAAAATCAGGAACTTTGAACTTCAAAGGTACTTTCAAGTCTGGGATCAGCCCTAGATTAGCCATGTCCAATCCCATAGAGTTCTGATTTTCATAGCTCCGCATCTTCTCTTCGATCAGCTTAAACCTCTTATCTGCCTCAGACGGCAGCCCTGCACCAACGTCCCTCATAGAGAATGCATCTTCCTGCTGATCCTCATCCCACTGAGGAACATTGTTGCCATGCACAACATACGCCATCTCAGGTATAGGGATTCCACCTACATTACCTCCGCTCGGAGGGATAACAACTGGGGGAACAACATTAGCATGTGGCGTACCACTATCATTGCGAGGAGGATTAGCAGCAGTTCCCCCGTGAAGCACACCATTCCCATCAACTCTTGCAATTAGTGGCTGCACCAAAGTCCTCAGTTGCTCTTGGCCATTTGCAACACCCTGCATCAAATCCATGAACTGGGCCATCCTGTCCCAGAGTTCCTGCATCTCAGCTTGCATCTGCTCCATGATCTTACATTGATTTCCCCGAGTGGCGTAACGGTGAGTCGTCTGGTTGTCAATCCTGAAACAAACTAACAAACCACAGAGGTAAGGTTAACGGTTCCGGAGCACCTACGATGCAAAAATGAAAAATGATACAATATGCAGACATGTATATATGCGTTAGGGAAATTTCCCCCTCGTTTGTAGTTCCACAAGTACAACATGACAATGGAGAGCTAACAGATAAGCAATAAGCAAACACCTCAAAAATAAAATGAGATCCAAGAGTACAGTGCTACAGCAACACAATGGAATCAAAATGACCTCAGCCAATAGATCTGGTGATGGTTAATATACAGCATAACAACAGACTGAAAAGAAATACAATCAAGTATGACAACTAGACTGGAAATCCTTTAATAGCTCTTTCGTCTCTTGATGGTCAGGCCTGACAAGCAACCCCTGGATGAGTAGCTCTCTCCAGCTAATAATGGTTTGCAAACCCTGAGCATAATCCTCCCAGGCGCCCTCACCAAAATCCTCCTCAAGCTTACACCTCTTCACATCAGCTCTAGACTTGTAATCATCCAACGTTGCAAGCGTTTCATTCAGTCTACAAGCACTGTCACGTCGGAGTGAGGCTTCAGCTGCCATCTTCTCTTCCTTCACTTGGAGTTGAGCTTTCAACTTAGCAATATGTTTTTTGAGTCCATCTTCCCGCTCCTTGTTATTAGTGAGGGTAGCATTCCACTGGTCATTAAACTTGGAAATCTCTAGATAAGCTCTATCCAACTCTTTCTTCTTAGAAGTAAGAACATCACTGACAGCCTTCAAATCTAAACCCAAACGCTCACGAGCGCGAATCTCTTTGGTAAGATCTATACCTAGCTTATTTACCAACTCAGTTTGCCTCTTGCAAGAATAAGTAGCTTCAATCTTTTCGCTTCGGAGCTGAACAATCTCTTTCTCCAACTCTTCATTTTCCTTACGCAATTTCTCTTTTTCAAACCACAACTGATTATACCTCTGGATATCAATAGTAGTAGGCTCCTCAATCATCAGAGGATATAAAGGCTCACAAGGTGGAAAAGGCATCAACACCCTCTCAGCTCTCTCCTGAATCCAAGTCACATAAGGATCGTAAGCTCTACTGTTACTCTTCCCTAAAAAAGCTTTCCCTTTGCGGTGAATCTTGTTCCAAGCCTTCTCAACTCTAGTCAAGGTATCATTCTCCAGCAAGCCAGTGAAATACAGAGATTCCTGTATTTCCTCTTCCTTAGGAGGTTCTTTCAGAGCATACCCAAACTGCCTCACTGCAAGGGATGGGTTGTAGTTAATGCATCATTTCCTTCCAATCAACGGGACATTAGGAAAACCACCACAACTGTAGATAATCTCTGTACCCAATTGATCTCTATCAAACCAAATGATATTCTCAGAAGTCAAACCTATCAATCTCTCTTACCCCTCTAAGGTACCTGCAGTATCAAGAAAAGGACCAGACTTGGGAAGGTTGTTAGTTCCATGATTCTATGATATAGAATTCTCCATGGTTCTATGATTGACTAAATTTTGGTAAAACATAATTCTACACTGATGTTAAGTAGGATCTTATAACATCTCTATCTGCTATGGTGACAGAATTGTTGTGGAGTGTTTTAATGTGAATGTCATGCTGAATATCGTGACATCCATCTGCTATCATGTGTTTTTAATCACAATGTCATGACCAATGTCATGACATCACTGTCTGATATAGCAGGAGTTAAGGTAACAGAACTGCTGTCATGTGTTTTAAACAGGATGTCATTACCAATGTCATGACATTGTTGTCTGGTGCAGCAGGAGCAGATGACATAACTGTTGTCATGTGTTTTAAACAGGATGTCATTACCAATGTCATGACATCACTGTCTGGTGCAGCAGGAGCTAGCAGGAGCTGATGGCAGAACTGTTGTCATGGATGTCATACTGAATGTTATGACATCGTTGTCTGGTACATCAGGTGTTGCTGTTTTATCACTTGACATAAGTGCTTTGGATATACCTCATCAGTATGTGCAGGCTAAAGTGATTCATTAGGAACAAAGTTCATAATTAATTGGTGTTCATAAAAAGGATCTTTGAGACTTTTTAGAAAACTATAATATGCTTGTTTCTACTGTTGTGAAGAAGATTCTGCAGGAGTGTTCAGCATGGGGAGTTTGGTCAGCTAAGAGTCAAGTAAGTTGGATGTCATGACTGGATGCTGTAACATTGATCGTATGACATCAGGCGCACAGTTTTAGTTTTCTGGTATTTTACCTGAGATATCTCATGCTAGAATTCAGGAAACCTTTTATGGCTCCTTAGTTATCTCAGGCGAGATTCTAGCCAGGGCTGGACATAACATGAAGCAGTTGTGACCTAATTTGACAGCACCTTGAATTATGGAAAGTGGTTTAACTTGGTTAAACCTAAATTTTGTTACTTGTGACCAACCCAAGCCCAGTCTGCATTGCTATTTAAGGAGCAGCAAAAGCAAGGGAAATCAAACACTCACAACAAGAAAAACTTGAGTGTAGAATTAAGGTCTAGGGTTTTGAGAGTCCATTGTGTGTGACCTTGTAAGTCACCCTTTATATCTTTGGATGCATAGTGGCAGACATGTTTAGGTTGTTGTTAGGACAATGCTAATTGTTCACTCAAAGATTTTAAGCAAGAGTGTATTTGTGAGTGAAGAGGTTTGTTCTTCACGTGTGTCTAGGAGTCTTAGGATTCCTTGTGTTCCAAGAAAGTGTATGCTGTATAATTACTTTGGTTATTATGTATGAACAGGTGTGTTCATTATGTCACTCAAAGCTGTTAAGCAAGAGTGTGTGTCACTTGATCAAAGCTGTGAAGAAAGATCAAGGTGTGTTTTGAAGAGTGTCTTCATATTGTAATTGTGAATTGATTATTGCTGCGGTGATTGAGGGGGATGAGTGGGAAACTCTGGTCTAGTGGTCTCTAGGCTGAAGTGTCATTGGGTAGGTCTTAAGTGAAGAGTGCAAACGAGTTGTTTGACTCTGAATTAATTCTACTAATAGTGAATTTCCTCCCTAGCTTGGTAGCCCCCAGATGTAGGTGAGGTTGCACCGAACTGGGTTAATAATTCATTGTGTTATTATCTTTCAGCATTTACAATTCTGCATAATTTAAATGGTTAGATAAATAGTCTGTAAGCCTGCTGATGTTACAACAGACGTCATGACATGGGTATAATTTAAAGAAATTTAAATTGGTCATGTTCTGTCCTCGTTCTTGTTTGAGCAGAGATTAATGTTCTTGGGACATATGAGATCTGCATACAAGAATTTCAATTGGTATCAGAGCAGGCATCCTGTCTATTTTAGATGAGATCTGGGGAGATACTTTCTGGTGTTTAAACAAGGAGAAGTTGTAGCTGATGTGCTTATCCTGCTAAATGTTTGAGTTACTGCTTATGGAGTTAAGGAAAAGTGTATGTTCACTCCTGCTGATGAAGGATTCTGTGTATCTGTTGTTGTGCCCTATGACATAGAAGCCCCAATAACCTGTTGAATGCTCTGACAGCCTTTGAAGGGCTTGCTGAAGATGTTCTTTTGATGGTTCCGCTGCATATTTTTCTGATGGAAGAACTCTGATATCAACAATTCTAAAAGCTCTAGTCATTCCAATGTCGGGAGCAATGGGATGAAGAGAGCTGGTTGTTGATATATGTCATTGCTGGCTTCATACTTGGATGATTGGTTTTATCATGTACCTTGAAGTCAATTTGAAGAGAAGAGCTCTTTCAGAAAGATAGTTTGGTTTTCATGTTGTAAATGGATTTCTGAAGATCTCTGGTGCTGACAGATGGTATAATAGGAGGTGATTTATTTTCACCATGCATGTTGTGCAAGAGCTCTATTAGCAAGAGGAAGTCATAGGCAGGTTGAGTCAAGGGTGTCGGACTTGATGTTTCAGGCTTGGTATTCTTGAAGGTGTGTGGATTTAAGATCAATTTCTATGTGTGGACTACACAAGTATTTAATTGGTTATCCATGAAGTTCAAGATTACATGAAGTTTAGATAAGGATTTAAGATTCATTGCTATTTGAGATATTCTCAAATATTTAATGGATTATCCTTAATTGATGATCATGATGTCTCATCAGTTGTTGCTCAAGCATCAGGCCCCTGATTTGTTTGATCTACTTCAAGAACTTGATGTTCAACCAGATGTTGAGACATTCCACCAGCAGAGATTGTGCAGAATTATGTTGATTCAAGGAGTGAATCACTGGTACCATACGCATGTGTGGTAGGATCTGACCTTATTCTAGTAAGTTTCCTGGCAAGAAACTAAGACTAGAATGTAGTGCTGATGGAAGTGATGATGAAGACATTTTTCTTGGATCAGTTTATTGGAGTGTAGCAGGTGTGTTCTAGTCTCTACTAGAAGCATCTGATACTTATCTAGAAAGTTTCCTGGCAAGAAACTTCTCTAGAATATGGTGTTGGTGATGGCACTCCTTGGGTCAGTTTATTTCTGATCTAAGTACATAGGAGCATGTGACCTTGTTCATCTTGGAGGTCAATGATAAGTGGCAGTTATCTCTGACTTTCTGAAGAAGTCTCTACTTAAGGAAAGCAGGATTCCTTCTGTAAATATCTTTTGCGATCCTTCCTCCCTAAATAATCAAGCCTTGGCACGTTTGGTTTCTCTAAAGAGGAGTTTCTGAAGCAAATGCATTTCCAGAATAGAGGGTGTCTACTCAACATCAAGTCTATGTACTCTTGTTCTGATAGAGTGATGAGGCTCTTCTAAGTGGCAGAATAAAGGACTGAATTCACCACAGGATGTCTAAACAGATGTTGTGACATCAAGCAGAAACTTTAGGTCCAAGTCTTGGTGTATTAAAGATGACTTGCTATGGAGGAAGTAGAACAAGTTATCTTGGTGAAAGACTGTCTAGAGCTCTGAAAGATGTTGAGTAACCAAACAGTGGCATTTGGTTATTTAAGCAGTGTGCTTTTAAAAAATTACTCTTGTGCAGAAGGGTAGTTGTTTGAATACCAAAGGAGGTTCTGGTTCTATTCATACATTGGAGCTTGTGGTAGAAGCCCTAAGTTGCTTATGGAAGATTACCTTCTTTTGGAAATGTTTTTGATCAAGTTGGTGGAGTTGTGTTCTTTGAAGATCTTCATTTGGATTACTAGGCAGTAGTAAGTCCAGTTGTGGGCATATCAAGAACCATTGGATGTTGCGTCTGTGATATGCATCATCTGGTTTATTTGGAGAAGGACTTGAAGATCTGGTGTGGAACTAGTGATTCACATCTTGACTAAGAAGCATTCTAACCTATCATACGGGAGAATGATGAGGTAAAGAATGTCTTGGAGTATGGGATGTCCATCTTAGGCTGAGGTAAAAATACTTGTGGAAAAAGGGTTATTTTGCTGCAAGTAACTCTAGAAGTGGATCTGTTTGGTGCCTCCTTACTATATGAGCATGAGGTTAGTCTTGAGATACTGTGGTGATCTTGGAGCATCTTCTATAAAAGATAGGGGGAGAACTTCTGTTTGATGGGTGTACTAGTTGCTTGTAGTTCAAGCAGTAAGTGAATGCATTCAGCAGGTGTGTTGAACAAAGAGTGAG
The DNA here is from genome assembly GCA_963859935.3 of Lathyrus sativus. NCBI lineage: Eukaryota > Viridiplantae > Streptophyta > Magnoliopsida > Fabales > Fabaceae > Lathyrus > Lathyrus sativus. The sequence continues at coordinate 22,953 of CAWUDS030001918.1, forward strand.
CTCTTGAAGACATGAAGATGAGTCTTATGTTTTCCATTCACGTGCTTCTGGAAAAGAGCACTAGTTATCCTTGATGTGGGGAGTTATACTTCTAGGATCTGTTGCTGCAATAATACAGTTTCAAGATTGTTTGTGGTTTCAAGCATTTTGTGATTGTATGCCTCTATGAGGATGGAATGTCATACCAGATGTTGTGACATTATGGGGTATCAATGGATCAAGCCAAGGTTTTGAGCCTCTCTCCAAGTGTTGTGTCTTGTTTGACAGGTGAAGATGAAGATCAAGACACCATCAGCCTTTATCTTGTGCATAAGGAAGGACATTCACTCTGACATCTTGGAGATTTTTTTGTCTTTCAAAGCTGAAATCTGAGGAATCTCATAGAAAGCTATGTCTATCCTGCAACTACTTCTGATACTTGTTCTAGTGTGGTTTATGAATCAAGGGGTGTAAAGTTGCAGTGATTCTTCATGTGTTTGGGTTCTCTCTTTTAGGGGGAGTGCTGATTATGCATGACAGGGGGAGCTGTGTACCTGTCTGATGTGTAGCTGCATTGCTTGTGTTGACATTATGCTGATATGGAGCTATGTACAACATTGGTTATTGTCTGAGAGAATTTATTTTTCTCTGCAGAATATTTGTGTCCCAAATAGGGGATTAGAAATCAATTGTTACTTGGCAAGTACTTAATTGATTATCCTTTAATTGGTGATGTCAAAAGTGTCATTCCTGAAGGTGCAGCTTTAGACAAGGCAAGAACTCAAGATTCAAGACTGATTTAGGGTGTACTCTCAAGGAGCTATAGTTCAGGGCTGATTTTACATTGGCTGAGTGAGTTTAACAAGGAGGTTAAGTCAGTGTTCATGATTGTTGGTGCAGTCTTTTTATTAGAGATCAAGAAATGTCAGACCTGGACACCATGTGCAGTATGACAATTGAGTAGTATGTACATTTACTCTATTTTTTGTCAATTTTTGACTAAACCAAGGGGGAGTAAAGTGTTGGTATCTATTGCTGCTGATCTGATGTTGTTTGGTTGTTTTAGCCAAAATTTGCCAAAGGGGGAGATTGTTAATTCCATGATTCTATGATATAGAATTGTCCATGGTTCTATGATTGGCTAAATTTTGGTAAAACATGACTCTGCACTAATGTTAAGTAGGATGTTATAACATCTCTATCTACTGTGGTGACATAACTGTTATAGAGTGTTTTAATGTGAATGTCATGCTGAATGTCGTGACATCCATCTACTGTCATGACAGAACTGTTGTCATGTGTTTTTAATCACAGTGTCATGACCAATGTCATGACATCGCTGTCTGATATAGCAGGAGTTGTGGTAATAGAACTGCTGTCATGTGTTTTAAACAGGATGTCATTACCAATGTCATGACATCGCTGTCTGGTGCAGAAGGAGCTACAGGAGCAGATGACAGAACTGATGTCATGTGTTTTAAACAGAATGTCATTACCAATGTCATGACATCACTGTCTGGTGCAGCAAGAGCTAGCAGGAGATGATGACAGACCTACTGTCATGGATGTCATACTGAATATCATAACATCGTTGTCTGGTACAGCAGGTGCTGCTGTTTTATCACTTGACAGAAGTGCTTTGGATATACCTCATTAGTATGTGCAGGTCAAAATGATTCATTAGGAAGTAAGTGCAGAATTAATTGGTATTCATAAAAAGGATCTTTGAGACTTTTTAGGAAACTATAATATGCTTGTTTCTACTGTTGTGAAGAAGATTCTGCAGGAGTGTTCAGCAGGGGGAGTTTGGTCAGCTAAGAGTCAAGTAAGTTGGATGTCATGACTGGATGCTGTAACATTGATCGTATGACATCAGGCGCACAATTGTCGTTTTCTGGTATTTTACCTGAGATATCTCAAGCTAGAATTCAGGAAACCTTTTATGGCTCCTTAGTTATCTCAGGCGAGATTCTAGTTAGGGTTGGACATAACATGAAGCAGTTGTGACCTAATTTGGCAGCACCTTGAATTATGGAAAGTGGTTTAACTTGGTTAAACCTAAAGTTTGTTACTAGTGACCAGCCCAAGCCCAGTCTGCATTGCTATTTAAGGAGGAGCAGAAGCAAGGGAAATCAAGCACTCACAACAAGAAAAACTTGAGTGTAGAATTAAGGTCTAGGGTTTTGAGAGTCCATTGTGTGTGACCTTGTAAGTCACCCTTTGTATCTTTGGATGCATAGTGGTAGACATGTTTAGGCTATTGTTAGGACAGTGCTAATTGTTCACTCAAAGCTTTTAAGCAAGAGTGTATTTGTGAGTGAAAAGGTTTATTCTTCACGTGTGTCTAGGAGTCTTAGGATTCCTTGTGTGCCAAGCAAGTGTATGCTGTATAATTGCTTTGGTTATTGTGTATGAACAGGTGTATTCATTGTGTCACTCAAAGCTGTTAAGCAAGAGTGTGTGTCACTTGATCAAAGCTGTGAAGCAAGATCAAGGTATGTTTTGAAGAGTGTCTTCATATTGTAATTGTGAATTGATTATCACTGCGGTGATTGAGGGGGGGTGAGTGGGAAACTCTGGTCTAGTGGTCTTTAGGCTGAAGTGTCATTGGGTAGGTCTTAAGTGAAGAGTGCAAACGAGTTGTTTGACTCTGAATTAATTCTACTAATAGTGAAATTCCTCCCTGGCTTGGTATCCCCCAGATGTAGGTGAGGTTGCACCGAACTGGGTTAAGAATTCATTGTGTTATTTATCTTTCAGCATTTACAATTCTGCACAATTTAAATGGTTAGATAAATAGTCTGTCAGCCTGCTGATGTTACAACAGACGTCATGACATTGGTCATGACATTGGTACAATTTAAAGAAATTTAAATTGGTCATGTTCTGCCCTCGCCCTTGTTTGAGCAGAGATTAATGTTCTTGGGACATATGAGATCTGTATACCATAATTTCAAAGGTGACTCATAAACCACCTGTACAACAAAGGTACGCAACAAGACATGTTCTTCCCTCTCTGATTCTCATTCTTGTAATGCACAAAATGATAAACATTTCCTAGAAGCGTAGGTACAAGATTCCCTGAAGTAAAAATGTGGAAAGCATCCAAATCCATAAAATCTGGAATATTAGGAAACAACACGATACCATAAATGCATAGTGCTAGGATGGCACTAAAGACCAACCAACAACCCTCCTTCGCAAAGTGTTGAGCTCTAGCAACCAGAAAAGATAATGGAAATCCAGGCATTCCATTTCTCTTGACCAACTTCCCTTTTAGCTCAAAAGCATCCAAATGAAGGGCACTAGCAAGCTTAGTCAAATCAGGCTCAGCATCAGTATGATAGAAAGGCATTTGGTCCAAGATAGGAACTTCAAGTATCACAGAGAACTCCTCCAAAGTAGGCAGTAATACATAACCTGGAAAAGTAAAACACCACAAATGTGGATCATAGAACTGCAGCAGAGTATGAAGACCACCCAACTCATATACTGAGGGCTTGCAGACACAACTCAAAAGCTTCCCATATGATTGCTTGAAATCTTCCATCACCTTCCTGTAAGCCACAGAAATCAAACTGAGTAGAGATCCAATATCAGGAGTGGGAAACTTGTACACCACAGTCTTCTTCAAGCTAGGCTCCATGTCAGAAAGGAATAAGATCCCTAGAATCGAAGGGAAAATATACACCTGCAACATAAATACATGTCAATATTAATATGCAAATGAAAAATGCAAATGCAACAAGGGATCAAGGTTATTATGTTGTTGACTGAGAAGAACCAGCGCTTCGCTTTGGCAAGCTCATAGCACTGTCATAAGTACCCACTGTATCAAAATCACAGGTTCACACTGACGAGAAAACCGGGTAGGTTGGAGGTCAAAATTTCCTGCATAACCCTCCCCACTCACAGGTATGAACCTATCTTTGATAAGGTCTGGCATCCTATGTGGTCATCAGCGTCACAGACTTTCGAGAAACGATGATACGTTCACCATTTCTGGTTTGGCATCATAGTCTTACGAAGCGGCCTCACTTAGCTGACTTCCAAATGATCGGTCCCCAAAGTCGACTATCCTCAGATCCAACAACCTCTCAATTGTCCGAAACAGACTGGAAAGGTAGTCGTCAAAGAGAATCTCGTCTGAGCGCGAATTTCATGGGAACTAGTGCATGCCAAACATACAGGTTCACCACTACTTTCCACTTCTAATGTTATGGTTATACTCAAGCCTGGGTTTTGACTTATCCCACAGTGGAACAATCTCACCCAACAACACAACAATAATGATATATAACAATGCCGGAAAGTAAAATGCGAAAGCAGATAAAGTACAACACATATATACACACCCAAAATATAAACAAACAAGCGCTAGGATTGACTCACATAGGGGATGGGAATCTGTCCCCAGCAGAGTCGCCAGCTGTCACATCGTTGCGAAGAGGGGCCGACAAGAACAGAAGAGTCGCCACCATTCGTTATTTATCCCAAAGAGAGGGAAAGGAAACGATCATAGAAAACCTACAGAAAGGGAGAAGACAGGTCATCGCAATCAAATTTTGGGTTCGGAAGTCAGTTACGCAAGGGAAAGGTATTAGCACCCCTCACGTCCGTCGTACTCGACGGGATCCACGCTTGTTATCTATCTAAAAGGGTGTTAATCTATCTAAGCTACAGGCCACAGGGACAAAAGAAAAGAAAAGCGACTCGATAGAGCATCGCCGCTCTATGCCTACGTACTCCCTCGTGCAATGGGAAAGTTATAGTCAACGTAGTTCAAAAACTACAGGTGAAAGGTGGGGAAGGTTGCTCACCAAGACATCTTCGTCTTGTGCCTACGTATCCCCGTCTAGTACGAGTAATCAGAGAAAACGTAGTTCGGGCTGACAGGACCACAGGTTGGTTCAAATGTTTTACCCGAGTAGGGTTAAAACTTAGTTCTAGCAGTTAGGTGTATGCTGCTCGACCATTGGAGACTTAGGAGTTACCTGTTTGCGGTAGAACTAAGAGTTAACAAAACTCTCTTTATGAAAAAGCTTTCCATTAATCCCGAAGGATAAAAAAAAGTTTGATGTTTGTTTTTGAGTCTTTTAAGAAGAAGAAGTGAATTGAATTTTGTTTGTAATTCATGTTGCACTAAAGACTCTGACTTAGGAGCGAATGCGTCGCATATCGTCCAAAGGACGTACGCTAAACATTCTAGACAATTGAGAGGAGGCCCCCCAATCATCATTTCCCAAATGCTTAAGGCTCGTAGAGTACAACACCCATTATCCTTTATTAGATGCTTTGAAAAAGTTTGGAGATGGGTTTCACACTCTCATTTTCACCGTTAGCCTTTCATACCCTACATCCGCCATATCATACATCGTTCTATTGCATATCGAGCATGTGGATTCACAAGGTAAGGATTGGGTCGGTTCGTTCCAAATAAGAAAATTGCCTATCATGGGCTACTTGGAAGAAAAAGTTCATCACCTAAGGTTTGATCTATGTTGGAAGGTCTACTCATGTAGATTACTTCAAGAAGAAGTTATTTGAAAAATATTGGGATATTCAAGATAAATATTCTTGATGAACATGAAATGCAAGGCCAAATTCAAGATTTCTTCCTCCAACTTTGTTTCAAAATCTTGATTAAGAGGAGTTCAAATTTGCAAAGTACGAGTCAAGATCATAAGTGTATAATTCGAGACTTCATTCATTTCAAATAATGGTATAAGGGGAATCCATCATTCAAAGTTCAAGATTCATGAATTCAAGAATATGACATTTGTAAAAGTGTCACATTTGTTACAAAGTTTCAAGCTCTTGGTAATGCTTAGAAAATTAAGCTACCTCTAGTCTTAATTCAAGCTTCTAATTAATTTCATGCTATGGTACCCTTCATGCCCCAACAAGTTTACATGTCCAACATTATGCTTGCAAACATCCAAAGAAAATATTTAAGAGCTAACTCAATATTGGAACATGTCAAGATTAAGACTATGTTTTCTTAGCCATGGGCAATTTGAAGGGGATCCAAAATAGCCCCATGCAAGAAGTGACAATTTGCATTATATCACAATACCATCACATGTCACAAGACCAAGGAAGTGAACCCACAATGATGCATCTACATACTAATTATCATATTTTTCAAAATGCTGTCAAAAAGGTAGTAGCATTTACCACAAGAGCTGTCAAAACACAAGCCAACAAATGGGTACAAGGATTGAGGGCAATGTAGAGTGCTGCAGAAAAAAGACAGTATGGGAAAGTAGTGCAGAAAAATCCAGCATAGCAACATACATGGAAATGGAAAGAAAGAGAGTGACATGATAAAAGGTGGCAAGAAACATTTCTCCATGAAAAAATCTGATATCTTGAGAGAAGGGAAAACCCTAGATGGCTGAGATAAGAAGGAGAGGGGGCTGCAAACAAGGGAGGATTTTTAGAAACATTGAAAACCAGAAAAAATAGAGAGAGCAAGAAACCCTAAAACCAGAAAAATAGAGAGAAAGAAAACCAGCAAAATTAAAAGAGTTCCATAGAAACACAAGAGAACCTTTGAGAAGAAGAACTTTCACAACATAGAGTGAAGAGTGAAGAGCACATCCAACCAAAATCAGTGGAGGTTTTGCAAGAAGGATAAAAAGCACTTAGATATCCATTTCGTCAAACTTTTCTCTCTTTATATTTTGCTTGTGTATTCTTTTTATTTCCTTTTTTAAATGTGGTTGTACTGTGTATATCATGTAAGGTCCTAAGAGGAACCAAGGAACCTCTGTAAGAACCTTAAGAACAAAAAGAACAAAGAAAAAAGTTTGGTTTTTTCACCCAGCAGGGCTGACACGGGCCGTGTCGTATGACACGAGCGGCCGTGTCAGCCCGCTGTTTGATTTTTTTCTTCGCGCGCGCCCCCTAGGTGTGCTGACACGGGTCGTGTCAGCCTGCTGTTTTGCCTAAAAAAACTCATTTTGTATGCACTTTTTGACATGGGTCGTGTCATCCAACACGACCAGTCGTGTCAGGCCCCCTGTTTTCACGTCTTTTTGCTATTTTTACCCGTTTTTTTGTGTGTTTTTGCCTTGTTCAAGACGTCTAACCCTATGTGATTGTATAGCCATTTGTATGTGGATATTGTTGGTCATTTATGACCTTTGTTGCCAAAAACCATTTTCAAAAACAAACTCTCGATTTTATCGAACCACTTTCAACTTTGTAAGTCGATTTCCTTGTGCATCGCCATCGACCTTGTTCGTATCGCTTCAAATACTTTTTTACAAAAAATAAACCTTGATCCAACATCAAGTGATACTCTTTCCTCATAAAAATCCAAAATACTATAAATATATGATTAGGGTTATACACCATGGGCTTTAAAGTGGTGGAGAAGGAATGAGAATGGAACCCTCCTACACTCGTTCCGAATGTTTTGAATACAAGGGGCTCGACTTGGTTATTTGAAACATTCATCTCCATCCAAAGTCTTTTGTGTAATCTTAGTCAAAAAAACAATTTCTCTTCAAAAACATAAAAACAACACCAACTCATCAAACTATTTTTCTCCTTAGGGCATCAATCTGAAAACCCTTTTTTAAGGTATAAAATCAACCAATAAACAATCTTTTCATAAGCCTCTGAACTATGGAACTCTGATTCTTCACTTCTTTTAAGTGAGGATACGCAGGCACAAGGGCCACAATCCTTGGCGAGCATTAAAATAAAAACCAACCTCTCCTTTCTTTTAAGCAAGCACACTTTTAATAAAAACACCCATTCACGCTAAACTACCTAGAAGGTTCCCATCGAGTACGATGGATGCGAGGGGGTGTTAACACCTTCCCCTCGCATAACCGACTCCCGAACCCTAAGACTTGGTTGCGATGACCATGCCCTTTTACCAAAGGTTTTATCGTTATTTCCTTTTCCCTCCTTGGGATAAATAAAATCCGGTGGCGACTCTGTGTCTTTTTTTCGCGTAGCGACAATGGGAAGAGAAGACACACTCTAAAAGGGAGACTAAACTCAACCTAATGTTATCATGCAATGTACACCTACGATTGATATGAAAAGGGAAGACTACCCTAATTTTATCATGCTTGGATTCAAACCTAATATCTATCATAATCCATCTTGAACAAGAAAGATTAGAGGTCCTAAGGGAACATGGCAAAGGAAGACAAAAAGAAGAAGAAATCAAGCACGAATGAGAGAAGAAAAGTATGCAAACATGCAATGCAACATAAAGATGAAGAGGGAGGAAAAAAGGTGTGGGGTAACAACCACCACAAGCACATCTCAACCTCTTCAAGCAAACAAGGGTATGCAAAACAAAATAAGAAATGCAAACAAAAGAACTTAAACAAGTTCAAGCCAAAAGTGAGATGAAATGGGAGAAATAGAATTCCTACAACCGTTTGCACATCAATCACTAAACCAAAAGACAATGCAAGAAAGAAAAAGGAGAAGACATGATCAAGATGAGAATGGGAGAATAGGTTTAGGCAGCAAGCAACATCAAATGAAATCTCACCCATAAACATCAAAATGATCATGCAAGAAAGAAACAAAAAGAAAGTTCTCAAAGTGGCCTCTCATCCAAGTCAAACTCAAAGTGAAAATCCAAAGCACCAAATCAACTTGAATGAGTCCCCAAGGTCCTAGGACAGGATTGAGAACAAGAGAAGAAAGTTGGAAAACCAATGAAGGAAGAAAAGCAAGGCAAGTTGCAAGATAAGGCATGGTAAAGAACCTAGGTTCTAAACACTTTCAACATTCAACATCAAATGAAAAGCCTTAAACAAATGCAACTTACAACAAGAACCAACCTACTTTATGACCTAAAAATTTGCAACCAAACACTTCAACATGATAGAAATGTGAATCAAGAGGAGTTGGAAGCATATGGGATCCACAAAGGTCATCTCCCACCCAAAATAGGTCAACTAGTATGTGTGAACCATCCTTAGGGTGACTTGACTTGCAAGGTACACCAAAAATAGGAAAATGATTCAAATAAACCTAAATAAAATGCACAAAGCTCACAAAGATGTTGGCAACCAGAGGCCAAAACAACACAACCAAAATCCAATCAAAGCATCACCAAAGGAATCGATCCACTAGGGTGCTCCACTTTGAAGGAGGGTTGTCGAGGGTCAAACAAATGGAAATGAAAGTCAACCAAAAAGAAGCTAAACATTGACCAAAAACAGCCACAAAGGCACCTAACTCATCATCAAAATGAGGAGGAGGCCTTGCTCATTGGTGGTTAAAATTGGGTCAAGTCTCAAGCAAGAACAAATGAACACAACAAGAGAAACCATTAAAAACACCTTCACTTGTAAAATTCCAATTATATTGAAAAAATAAAGGAAAATGAAAATAAAAAAAAATGATAAAATTAATTAACACCCTAAGGTATTAGAAAATATTTTTTATGGAATTTTATGATGCTTGGGGATATTTTTAATAATTAAAAATGAAAACATAATTAAAATGAAGAAAATAAAACAAATAAAAGTGAAAACGGTGCAGATAGCAATGATCAATGTTGTAATTCACTGGGCTGATCAAATAGGGTGTGCAAATAGCATTAAAAGCCCAAACCAAACACAACTCAGTTTATAGCAAAACACACCGTATCACTAATTGATGTGGCAGTCAAAAGAGCCACGTGTGCAAGGTCAAGGCAATCTGGATCGTTCATCTCATCAAGTGAAAGTGTCAAACAAGGACACATCACCTTCATCTGAGTTTGAACTAGACACTGGAGCCCTAGCTCCGGTCGTCTTCTCTAGCGAGGTGGTCGGAGTTCAGGTCAACAAACTTCACCAAATCATGCCAAATTTTATACCAAATTGAAGCTCTACTCATGTGTATTCCAAATCCATGGTTCATTTGTTTTAAACACGGCTAAATTATGAGAATCGAACGGATCAAGTTTGGAATGCACATCTGCAAACTTCATCAAACATGGAAATCAAGCACTCAAACATTGCCTACACGAGGTAGGGCTTCAGATGCAGCCAACAATGACCTAAATTAGTGCCTAACATGAGAGAAAAATGGATTGGAAGTTTACCTAACGAAGACACTTCATTGGTGATTTAATTGAGTGCTAGCTTGCTCCAAAATGTGCAGATCCACTCCAATTAGCTTGAGGAAGAAGAAGCTTGCTTCAATTTGAGTTGAAATACTCTAAATTGTGATTCACAATTTTGAATTTCTCTCTCAATTTTCAAAACTGAACTTGAGCTCTCTTCCACGAAATTGCACTTCTGAGCTCTCAATCTTCATTTGGAGCTTATATATGTTGGATATGTGATGGAATTGAAGGCCCATGAAGCCTGGTTGTGGTGTAATTTGAAAATGCCCAAAAATTGTCATGTGCTCATGCATACGTGAAAACTGCTTGCTACACACATGGAATTGACTTGGATTTGCAGCCGACAACTTGAATTTTACATTAGAAATGCAATGGGCCTTTAATGTGGTCCAATTATGATGTTTGGATGTGAAACTTTCTTATGAAGAAACTTGAAATTCCATGTGATTTTGCCTTCATGAAACAAAGTAAAATTATGCATTTTACTTGTTGGAATATTTTGGACCAAATTGGATCAAAACATGGCATGAAAAAGACCTAAAATCAATTCAATTGGAATCACCCTTTAAAGTTGCATTTTCACTTGAATTTTCTTCCAATTATCCATGATCAATCATAATTCACACCAATATTGAGTTCCATGATGTAATTGAAGTCATTTGGAGCAATTTTCATGTTGGTTGAAGTTCCATTTGAAGTACTTAAGTGCATGAGAATGACCCATAATGAAAATGGCCTATAATCAAAGTTTCCCAAAATACCCCTTGCCTTGCAAGCTTCATAACTTGAGTTCCACAAATGATATCAAGGATGTCTAGGACTTTTTGGAAATCTAAGATCATGAGGAAGAACTTTTATGTTCATCAAAAGTTGAGGAGAAACATGATTCCAGGTCAAAAGTGCCTTGGAAGTGAGTTGACTCTTGTTGACTGAAAATTATGTTCATCTGAGACCCATAACTTGATGACATCATAACTTGAGTTCCACAAACCCAATGGATGATTTCTAGTACTCAAAAGAAATCTTAGAACATGCCCTACAAGTCTCATGTTTACATGAAAATGAGATTGAACTTGTATCTTGAGGTCAATGGTCCGTGAAGTTAGGCACTAAAGAAGGGGATTTTACACTAAAACCCTAATTTAGTAACTTCTTAGACTCTTGATTCTCCTTGATTTGAACTTGGAATGACATCCTAGATGTCTCAACATGACCTCCCATGAATCCAAATACTTGGACCAAGTCTACAACTCCTTCAAGCCCACAGTTGACTTTGAGCTAAACAGATGAAACCCTAGGTGCACAATCCTTGACTGCAACCTCTTGCAAGTGAAATGAATGCATATATAAGCTCTACAATGACTTCAAAATCACTCAATGAGTTTCTCAAACACCTCTTATCCATAACCATGGCCTTGTGAACCCCTGATGATCCTCAATTGCCCTCCAAGATAGGAGGTAAGCAAAGCTTGTCAATCTTCTCTCTCAGAGAGCTTTGACCATTTCTTGATGATTGTAAGCATTAGATAACTTAAATAAGCACTCCTGGTTGAGCTTGAAACCCTTAATAACTCTTCTCTTGAGTAGGCACACCTCTCTTGATCCCCTGCAAAAGACAATGCTATGCAGATGCAAATGCTAAAGCATGCAATGAACCATAAGCCAAGTAGAGAGAAAAGGTTGGGCAAATTTTGGGGTACAACACCTACCTAATAGAGTTACCAACCCATTCACCATCCAAACATGTCAAACACCCAACCACAGTACCAAGAGCGTCCCTCATACCATCTCCAACACGCTGACTACTACCCAAAAACTCAATATGGCTATGGCCCCAACACAACATCAAGATATAGCCATAACAAGGGTACATCATACCATAGCCATAACGCCCAAACATATTTCTATAGCCAAAACGCTTTGACATCATGCCCTGGCCAACCTACTCAACCATCTAAACAACCTTATGGCTTTCAAACACCACTACCATTTCAACCATTCACCAATGAATCATTCACACCAATGTCCCCATTCAACCGTCCAGGCCGCACACCAAGAACCCATCATCACATCCGAACTACTATGCCATGGGTCGCACGCTCAGTTTCAACACACAAGACCTAATGGAAATGCAAGAAATTCTTCGAGAACCATTTGGGAATGTTCCTGAGACTTTAACTCCTCAAACACCTGGTGTGAATCAACAATGCGGGGGCGAGCGCAAAAAGTTAGGGTGCCTAGGGGATGTGGAATCGGTGGCTGGTATGACCAACCCGGTCGCCAACATTAGTTTATATAATACTTTTTTTAATTAATGATAATATTTATTTTTCCCTCTGACTTAATTTATATAAAAATTTCAAAAAGTAAATAATTATTTTTGATAATATTCATAATATCAACTATTTTATTAATCATTTTTACAATTATTTATTTTTCGTAAAAAAATTTCAAAATATAAGGGGTCTCCAGATGAATTGGCGACATCCTTTAATGTACATAACCAAGTCACCAATTGGATTGGAGACTGCATGAGGTGTCTCCAGACCAATTGGCGTCACCCTTATGGCCTTAACAAAGGGTCGCCAATTGGATTGACTCCCTTGTGTAAGCTCAAACCCTAACTGGGGTACTTTGAGAATATTTTTTAAATGTGGGGTATTTTGGGAGTTTTTTTTCCAAAAATTGGGTTATTTGGGTAAAAAATTCAAGTTGGAGAGTGAAGGTGTGTGATCATATGGTGAGGTGTACAGAGTAATTAGAGATTGTAGAATAATTGGAAATTATTTTATTAATTTAAAATAATTATTCACTTTTTTTATTAAATAAAATAAAATATAAAATTAGATGTGTAGAAATTTGAGGGATTTTATAAAGAGAACTAGAGAATAGGGAAGTCACTTTTACAGCATAAGTGAAATATAGTGCAGAAGGTGAAAGAGGCTAGGGTAAGAAATATCCATCCATTAGAGGTTGAAGAGATCGATTTCTAGAAATAATAAGGTAAAGGGAGAGAAATGGCTTCACTATATGTGTGTTGCGTGATAGGGTAAAGAAGAGAGGTCTTTACTCTTATTAAGATAGTATAATAATATTTTAAATGTGTTGTTGTAGTCGAATCTAAATTTGTGATTGACTATGCTAATTAATGGATTGGTTGACTTTTGAATTGGTGACTGCCATTACATCGTTAAGATTTATGCATGAGCAGACATAACATTTGAATAGCAGGTTTTTTTTCATTACGTTTTCTTTGAAATTTGGTTTCAACCATTTTTATTATTAAAAAAAATGATGTTAATTGTTGTTACGCAAGCATCCTCGACATTCATAGATTTCTTTCAAGATAAACATTCAGATCCATACTCCTAAATCTATTATGAAATTAATTACATTTTTTTTGTTTGAACTATTATGTAATTTTTTTAGTTTAATGTTGAATCAAATATTTTAATACCTTTATGTATATGATCTGCATGTGAATATTTTCCTATGACTACAAGCCTATTCCAATGGACAGTTTTGAGTCTATATCTGTTTATCTTGATTTAAGATATGCTTGCAGGACATATGTAATATTAATGGTCAAATAGTTAGTTTTTTAATATAGAAATGATATTTTGACACTCAACTCTTATACTACATTATATTTTACTGTTCATTAATACGGTAAACAGTAAAATATTATAAATTAATATTAAATATATTTTTTTAAAAAATATAAAAAATCATTTTTTTTTAATTTTTAAATTAAAAAATATTAATATGAAATTGTGTGATTAACCAACTTCATAATTTCATTAATCAACATTTTATATATTATTAACTAACTTTATTTACTTACTGTTAAAAATTATTTTAAATTCTGGGCTTTATTAATCAATTTCATCACTTTATTAACTAATTTTGTATATTTCATTAACCAATTTTGTTTCATAACTTAAAAAACTATTCACGAATACTGTTTACGAGCCACTGTTCATACACTGTTTATGGTACTGTTCATACTGTTATGATACTGTTCCGCATTTTTTATGTATTGTTCATCGTATTGGTGAACAATATGTAATGTAAGAGTTGGGTGTCAAAATAACTTTACTGTTTGTTTTGTATATGATGTGGTCATAGTTTGAGAAAGTCTAGCGGGAATTAATAGCAACCGTGTGGTAGAGATTCCAAGACAATATAATACTGATTATAATTTTAGATTTAAATATTGTATTACTAATCAATTCCACTCATCTATTAGACCTATCAAGTAAATTGATATTACTTTATTTATGTTGTCAGCATTTGGTCCCTTATATGACATATATCTACACTTTTCCTACTTTATCCTAAGTGCATGAAAGACTTGAGAGCTATATAAAAAAATGGTTAGTTAATAATCTAAAAATAGACATGAATGAAGTATAAGAAAATAGGTATGTTTAGTAGTTATTGATTTTTATTTTTCTAAATAATGCAGACATTGTGCATACATAACTATAATGTAGAGGATTGTATTTGTGTACATTTAATTGTATTTTGTGTATATTTAACTAAGACCAATCATGAGATTGCTAAATTCCATTCTACACATGTGGTGTTTATTTACTGATTAGTGTGTTTGTTTATTAATTGGTGTGGTGTTAATTAATTGTTGAGTAGTGAGCATAATATTATATATAATGTTGGTGATTATTTTGGTGATAATGCATCTAATTGTAAGTTCATGCATCATAATATATATACTTCGGTACAATTTTGATGAGTCTTGATCCTATGGCGGAGATCGAGTGCGAGTAGCTGGTTCCAATTGAAATCAGTGAAGCGTTACCTATGATAATAGTAACGATTTTGATGTGCTCTGGTTTCAAGAGAGAATCTGATCCTATGGTGGGGATTATGGAGTGAAATGAACCTGAGTGTTCATAAATGGTACCACATGCATAATGAGTCAGTTGTGAAGTGCATTACATACATGTTTGTATATATTGTTGATTAATCTTGATATAGTTGTTGGTTGAAAAGAAGAGTATGCTATGTTGAATGGGTGTGAGAATATGTGATTGTTGATTGTGTAATAAATGTATGTTTGTTGTATGTCTCTATACCTTAGCATTCTTTACACTATTATTGCTGAATGTTGTTTTTCACCCCTTCTGTTTGAATGTTTCCCTTACATGAGCATCATGCAGATACTCAAGAGTAGCATTGCTGAAGTAAGTGGAAGATAACTTTGAAGTTAATTTCGTAGTTTATCGCTTTTATTTAGTGGTTCCTTGCTCTGATCATGTAACATCGGGTTGTGATAAATGCTTGATTTGATTTTTGTATTATTGTTTTCGAAGTTACAAACTTTTTGTGTTATGGAGATTTTTAAATTGTTTTGAGTTGATTGTCATACTCTTTTGATTATGATATCAAGTTGAAGTTCATGAGACTTAACGTCTTGAGTTAAAATGCTATTATTGTATGTTAATTAGTGATTTCGCTGCGATGATACCATAAATTCTTGGGTAAGCATGCGAGGACAAGTACTAAATGTCTTATTATATAAGTACTTGATCCAAATAAGATGTGTTAGCTGTCGTGTAACATCCCAGGTATAAATATGTAAATTGAATTTATTTATGTGGTAACCCGTGTTACGGAGCAGGTTATGTGTTTTGATGTGTGTGACATGTAACACCCATTTTAATTATTTAGTCATTTTATTACTATTTTAATTATTATATGTTGGTGTGCCCTTTGGTGGGGGTGTGTTTGATGATGATTGGTGGGTGTCCCTGATATGGGAGGATTATTGGTGGTGAATTTGTGTGAATATAATAATAAAATAAATAGTAGTAATATGGTGGTATTATTATTATTATTATTATTATTATTATTATTAATTGTAGTAATATTATTAATATTGGAGAATATTATTATTAGTAATATTATTACTATTATTATAACTATCAGTGGGAGAATATTATTATGATTATTATTATTATTATTAATAATATTATTGGTGGAGTATTATTACTATTATTATTAATATTATTATTATGGATGAAATAATATTATTAATATTGCTATGTGTAATATTATTATTATTATTATAATGATTATTATAATTATTATTATTAGTAATATTATATTAGTATTACTATTAAGATTATTATTATTATATTATTTTATTAAGTTATTATTATTATTATTATTATTAAGATTAGATAATTAAAATAGGGAATGTGAGGGGTTACTGGTTTTTTTTACGATACATTTGGAGAGTTGGGAGAAGGAACGAGAGAAGTGAGAAGAGCGTAGAACGAGCAAAGGAACGAGGAACGGAAGAGAAAGGAGAAAGCCAAGAGACCAAATCTAGGAGGATTTCCATTGATCAAACCGATTAACAAGGTAAGGGGGGAGAAACTTGATTGAGATGGTATTTACATGTATAGGGTAGTGGGGATTCCTTAACCCCGTAGGAATGTATCGGTGTATGAAGTTTTATGTTGTCATGCCTATAATTGTTGATTGATGTTGAGAATTGGTATTTGATAAACCAATGAGGAATTGATATATGTCGATGTTGATGAATTGTTGTTTTTGGTGAGTTTGGGGTATTGGTTGGGTTTACGGTTTTAGGGAAGTTCCTGTATAACCTCTGTGGTTTGGATAATGACCATGAGTATTGGTGAGATTTCGTGTAACCTTTGTGGCTTGGGTAATGACCATGATATAGGTTCTGAGATGTAGCTTAAGGAACAATTGATTAGAGTAGTGTGTGATAGTTGTAGTAATGATAGGGCAGAGGATGGATGAAGAGTGATAAGCTTGGAATTGAGCAAGATGACAGTGTTGGACAGTAAGGGTGGGTTTTCGTATGATCATTGTGATTGTGTAATAGTGTATGATGGGTAGGATCACATTTAGGATAGAAACCCCTAAATGCCATGGTTTTGAAAAGTATGGTTATATGATATATGATGACATGATCTTTAAAAATATGTTGTTGGCTGTTATAATTGTCATATTATGGTAGGATTTCGAATTCTGAAATCGAGGCTTTTTACGGAATTGAAATCGGAGGTCCGGAAGGCCTCCAACGATGGAAAACACAGAATTTTCTGCATTCTGCGTTGTTTGTGTCGACTCAAAGCTGTATATTGGTGAATCTTCTGTTTTGACGATTTTGGCCATAACTTTTGATCCGTAAGTCGGATTTAGTCCCCGTTCGAAGCGTTGGAAAGCTCTTGAATAGATATATAACATGGTATAAATAATATAGTTATTTGCCAAATATTTTTATATCCAATATTTTTGGGGAGTCATTGTTTAATTAAATAGTAACTAAACCATAGATCGATTGAAATGATTTATTGATTATTTACTTGAGTTTAATTGTTGTGCACTTAGTGTGCTTGTGTTTATTGGTGGTGTAATATATATAATGTGTGGTGATGTGATCAGGAGGATCGTGTGCACTTAGTGTGCTTGAGTTGGTTTGTCGTGCATTGTTGTCGTGCATTGGTGTCGTACATATCATGGTGTTTGGTGGGATGAATCATTGCTCAGGAGGAGTGTATGTGATTCATCCGTACTCATTTGTGGAGAATGGTGGGGATAGATCATATCTCAGTAGGAGCGTAAGTGATCTGTCGGGGATATATCATATCTCAGTAGGAGCGTAAGTGATCTGTCGGGGATAGGTCATATCTCAGTAGGAGCGTAAGTGATCTGTCCAAGGTTCGATTGAATGAATCAATGAGTCGGTACCGCATGCATGGTGTTGAGTTGCATATTTGCATTATAATATGTTATATTGTAATTTGAGCAGTAGGTTCGTGATTGGTGTTGTGGGGTGAATATTGGTGTGTTGGTGTTTTACTACCTTGTTTACATGTATTATATTACCAATATATTTTTGATCATGTTTTCTCACCCCTTTGTTGTTGTGGTCTGTGCTTCTTCGGAAGTATAGATAATCCAGGTACTTAGCTAGCTTGGATTATGGTGTGCCAGTCGAGTCTAGGATGCTCTGATACGTAGCACGGGACTTGGGTGTTTTTATTTTTTTATGTTAAACTTGTTGAAAATCCTGTGACGTATCACATTTTGGTGAATTATAATAATAAAGATTTTATGTAAATCTGGCGGATGGCCGAGAATGTTGGAATAATAATTTCCGATGTATTATTTTGAAAATAATGAATAAAGTATTTTTGATAAATATTGGTGATGTGATATCCCACTGTTTTTGTGAAAACTCTGATGTTTATTTATAATGTTTATATTTTATTTAATTTGGGAAGTGGGGTGTTACATAGTCTGCCCCAGAATGAGCGTCAAAGCGATGTAACTTGTGCTGATTGAGCGTTGGAGGGACTCTCCCTTAATCAAAAGAAACTCTGGGTAGCCTGACTCTAGTCGGATCTTTTGCAAAAGTGGTATACTCGTTCTGGTAAGAACCTAGCTTCTAGCTGATATGTCATGACGACTTACAAATGTTGAGCGTAGCGACTCGTCCAAAGCATTTTGACTGTGTGAGCATAGAGACTTAACTAACACGTGTTAGTCGTGCGAGCGTAGCGATTTAACCAATGCATAAGAATTGCGTGAGTGTAGCGACTTAACCAATGCCTGTTAGTCGTACTTTTGCTCAACCCTAAGGCTTTTGACGCTTGTTGACCTCAACCATTGCTGGTCTCTAGCATGGTCAGCTTGACCAATTTGAAAGCATAAAGGGAAATGACCCATGTTCAACTAATCTGCCCCAGTTCAAATGGTTTGCCCCAGTCTGCCGGGTATTTGAAGGATTTCTTATGGGATGGGAACTTTGGCGGTGATTATACCAGGATATGGCTTGAACCCATTTGTCCCAGTGTCTGAACCTTGTAGTGGTCTGCCCCTGTTTAAACCTCAGAAGGACTTTCCCTTGATTCGCAGGGTTATGAGAAAGTCTTGATCCAGGTCAACACCAATGAGTGATCAAGTTCCTCTTTGATTGCACTTTATTGGAATTTCTATTATGCCGATTACTAATTTACAATTAAAACTGTTTGATCACGAATGCTAATTTTAATGCGAAGTTTATGCAAGTTTTGAAAGAAATGTTATTTATTAAGTGTCGTGATAGTGAGACGAATGAACTGTTAGTCCAAACGTTGTGCTAACTTGATTGGTGTAAAAGATATAGCAAGGATATTGACACCAATGCTGATGAGTAGCAAATATGTGAGGAGTCAGTTTACGCAACCTTGCGATGGTATGCTTTCAGAATAAAACTCCACCTCAATTAGGTCTTTTGAGGGTTGTATTGTGGTCTGGTTCACAGTTATAGAAACAAAGGATATTAGGCTCAAAGTATTATTTGTACCCACCCATGCTTCGTAATGATCTCCATACCTACGTTCAGTTAATTTTGCACCTGCTTGACGGTGTAAACTTGATGGTTCAAAGTTTGCTTGAAATGGCAGCCACCTTATTTTGATAGATGTCAGTAACCCCTTGATTTGGGTGGCCACTGAATCTTATTTTGTTTTTGTTGAGGGTTTGAGGACCTCTTTTGTTTTTTCTTTTTGATCCCTAACTTTTGCCTGGACTGATTTTGTTTTTCGAGTCCATCGGGATTGCCTTTAATTTTGCCTAAGTCTCCTTTTGAGGTGCTTGACTTAGCAGGCTTTTATCTTTTTTGAAAGGCTTGTGACTGCCAAGTCATTGGTCCTTGATGAACAACTATCATCTCTTGGATTTTGTCTCGTGACTCAAGTGCGTAATCAGGTTAATTGAGCACTACCCATGCCCCAGGTTAAGTGTAAGGGTTTAAATATCCGAAGGAAACTCCTACTTCTAGGCTCGAAGTGGTTTACTAGGGATTAGCTCCTTATATCTCCAGTGTTTGGGGATTTGAAACAATGCATGTACATCATCGGCAGAAATTTATCCAAAATCATACTATCAGCAATTATGAGTATTTAGCTTTCGTCATCCTCCCTCAAATCTTTGCTAAACAGCAGTGCGATAAAGGAAGTGAAATATTTTTGTGATTTTTGCAATAACTAAGAAACTGTGAGTGAATACGAATGGATATGATCAAAACATGCATGATTATCACATTAACAATACCATTAATAGGAAACAATGTCTAAAAGCAAGTAGCACTTAACATAAAAGAAACTACAAATGCCCAAAAATGATATGGAAATTGCCAGCATTGAGGAACTGGGCTCTTCTTTCTTGCTTCACAGTTGGGCTAACTTCTGGCATTTGTTTTATCTTTTTGCTTCTGCGTTGTTCTCGTCTTTTCTCATCTCAACTTGATTCTGCTTCAGGCGTTCTATGGTCTTCCAGCATTAATTCAAGTCCAATACGTGTGTCGGGAGATCAACTGTGGATTATGGACAAAGGATGGATGAGCTTTTTGGTTTTGGAAGATGATATGCAATGCAAATGAAATGCATATGCAATGACATGCGAATGCAATGCAGGCAGGATCCAGGATAACATAAGCAGGTCAAAGCGCCCTAATCGGTAGACTATACAAGGCAAGTTCTAGATTCTGTACCCACAGACCCACTCACATGATAGCTTCTATATTGACGAATAAGGTTCCCAGGATCACAGACACCAATCGCATCAACATCATACAACAGGCTAGCTGCATTATGACGGTAATACAAGAAGGTCTCTCCTAAGCGGAGTCCTCATGCCAGGCACACGAGGAGCGGGTCCTCGGAGACTAACACTACATGACTACCAATATAGAAACTGGTTCTAAGAGTGGTTCCCAATGTCACGGACCCTTCATGAATCAAGCCGTACAGCAGGCTAGCTGCGTTACAATAAGATCTACGAAAATGTCTATTCTGGAGGAGCTTTCATGCTAGGCACACAAGGAGCGAGTCCTCGGGGACTAACACTAACTACTACCAATTCTAAACTATGTTTTCTCTCTTCTTTTTCCAAAGCTCGGGTGTAGAGCTTTACTTGCAATGTTATCCCATAATCTAGCAAGCAGATACAATAAACAGCGTACAATATAAAGAGAAAGCAATAAATAAACAATAAGAGAAAACCATCATAAAGAAAATAGTTAGCGAAGTTAGCACTCTTGAATCGAGTCAAGTTAGGCTTGACTCTCTCTTCATAGGGCAATGCATATCCCCAGCAGAGTCGCCATCTGTCGTACCTCGAAAAATACGATCCTCGCGATGGACGCGGAAAATACGTTCGAACAGAGTCGCCACCGAACTTTATTCATTCCAAGGAAGGAATAGGAAAATATCGATAAAACCTTTAAAGGGATAAGAACATGGTCATCACAACCACATTCTAGGTTCGGGAGTCGATTACATGAGGAGAAGGTATTAGCACCCCTCATGTCCGTTGTACTCAACGGGAACCTCTTGATTCGATTCGAGAGTAAAGTTAGCCACGCTTGTTTGTTTTCTTCTAATGATTCTCCTAGAGGGAAATGGGTGGTTTTAAGATAGGGTGCTTGCCAAGGATTGGGGCCCTTGTGCCTACGTATCTTCACTTGTAAGAAGTGGAAAATCAGAGCATTCGTAGTTCGTGGGACTACGGGAAAAAAAAGGGATTGTGGGAAATGTGCTCGCCAAGATCATCGCAATCTTGTGCCTACGTATCTTACATTCAGAAGAGAATGAAGAATCAGGGCAGCCGTAGTTCGGCTAACTACGGTAAAAGGGTTTGCGTTTGGAATGAACGAGAGTTTAGGTCACATTCTAACAGCTAAACGTTGGCTTGTCTGCTCGCTAGGGGAGGCTGAAGCACGAGTTTGATATGCGCGGAAAAAGGGACTAAACAATGTTCTTTGGTAAAAGGTATGTTTGAGTTGGAAATCGCACGATGGCGAGGGATTAGTGTTTTAGAAAGATTCAATCGCACGGGGGGCGAGAAAAGAGTTGGAATGGTTGGATATTTTAAGGGAGAATGACGACTACTCGATAAACGAGACGTCAGCCTCGCAATCAATTAATCGGGATATCATTGGAATGCTAGATCCCAACGATACCTTTTTCATTCAATTTCGAAAGTTGTGTTTGATGGACGGTTTAGACGCGAAAGAGTTTGAATTGAAAGAGATTTAGATTCGATCACACGGGGGGTGAGAAACGAGGTTAGACGGGTTGTATATTTAGGAGGGATGACGACTATTCGATAAGCGAGACGTCGGCCTCGTAATCAATTAGTCGGGGTATCATTGGAATGCTAGATCCCAACGACATCTTTTTCATCCCATTAATTATGAAATAATGTTTGTTGGACAGTGAAAGTACTTGTCCAAGTAATTAGGGGAAGTGTTTTAAGAACGAAAGGGTGAATGACACGCTATGCGAGGCGTACACCTCAATAGTTGTCACTCTCGAATTCAAGGAATGCACGACTCCAAGAACTAGATACTTTCGTAATTTAATTAAGAAAAATGGTTTGAGTAGGTTTGCGTAGGTGGGTTAAACTATGGTAGGCATATCATTCAAATTAGGGTTCACTTATTCGAAAAGGTTTAAACAAGGTTTGGTAGTTTTAGCAATGAAAGACGAAACGACCACAACTCAAGGCGTGCACCTCGAGAGCAGTCGCTTAAGGATCCAAAGAGTGCTAGACTCCAAGGATCCACCACTTTCATATAAATTCAAAAAGAATTTTTGCTTATTCTAATCTAAAATGTATTTTGAACTTAATGAAAGAAAAATAAATAAATTTGATAAAATAGAATCTAAATAAAATCAAATTGTAAAACAAATATCAATTATCACAAATTTAAAAATAAAACTAATAATATTACTAATAATATATTTTAATAATATTAATTTCTACAATGACCCCCATTAAGTTTCATTAAATTTTAATTAAACTAATTAACACAATCACTATTATAATCACTAAATAGGCACCATAATAATTAATAATTAATGTTACAATTGATAAGGGGTACGCAATAAAAATGTGAAGAACAAAATCTAGAACAGACCAAATAAAACATCCTATATTGGTCTTAATGCAAACCGGGAATTGGGCCAAAATCCCAAGAGACCCCCTTGACTCAATGGGTCGGCCAAGACTGGAAAGTTGAGAGGTGATGGAAAGCCAACTAGACTGTTTTTCCAGGCAGCGTGGCAGACAAGGGGGCAAGGTCATGAATGCTCCACTAAGTGGCACACTATCCCAATGCTACATCAACTCATTTTTTGAAAATAAAACTGATAATGAATAGATAATGCTCATTCATAAATGGAACAACTCTTTTTCCTCCTCATTCTATCCGCCTCCCTCTTTTTATTCTCTCTCTCTCTCTCACTCAACAAAATGCCTTCGATCCAACCATCCCCTCAGATTCAAACCATTTTTGACATAGAAACCGCGATACAAATGAAATGTCCTCACGGTTTCAGAATCAAAACCCTAATCTCACAATGTTAACTACAAAACCCATTAACCTGCTACTCTTATGATGAATCGGAGACTCTAGCATCCCTAGCACAACAATCAATTTCATGAACGTTTATAGAATATGCGATAAGAAAGGCAGAATAACAACGAAGCATCGAAAAGGCGTAAAGACATCGACAAACAAAAACAAGCTAAAGGCGAGGAATATCTTACCAACTTGGTCGCTTTAATGGAAACGGTGAGTGATTTCCTAGCTGCTTCGAGACCCTATTCCTCTTTTCCTCCCTTCGAAACTTGCGTGATTTGGTCTAGCTCAGAGTAAGCTCAGGTTCTGATATTGAACCTGAATTACTCTTAAGATTTTTGAGCTTTTATGAATAATGGACTAGGATTGATTTCAACTGAGTTTTGTTAGGGTTTTTGTTTCTCTTTGTTGCCGCCCCCTTGTCTTGAATGAATAGTAACAAATATATAGGGGCTTGATGTTGTGAGATTAGGGTTTTTCTT
The DNA here is from genome assembly GCA_963859935.3 of Lathyrus sativus. Taxonomy (NCBI): domain Eukaryota; kingdom Viridiplantae; phylum Streptophyta; class Magnoliopsida; order Fabales; family Fabaceae; genus Lathyrus; species Lathyrus sativus. The sequence continues at coordinate 46,921 of CAWUDS030001918.1, forward strand.
TTACAAACCGTGTAAATTTCTGGGTGAAAAAGTATGATTTCAGACTCCTTTCTTGTAATTCTTTGTCTGTTAGCTGTTTATGGAAATATTTGTTTGTACCCTGATTTTTTACTGTGTAAAAATGGTATTTTACTGTCATGAACTTCTGATGTGGTATTATGCAGGACCTTGATATGATGGTGATGAAGCTTGATTGAAGAGTTTTTGAAGTTTAAGCACAAGAATTCATGGCTCAGTTTGGAAGTTGCTTGGTGAGAGGTTTTACTCATGAAGCCAGATCTGTCATGATATTGGAGCGTGTGATATTGTACCAGAACGAGAGGTATGCAAAACTGCACCTTCTTCATGTGTTGTGAATTCTCAACTTGGTGTGAAGTAGTAAATGCCATGACATCATCCCTGTTTTGCTTCTTAGAATTTTGTCAAGTCGTGTTTCGTGGACCTTTTGAATTGTATTGTTTCTGTCATTGTTTTGGCAAACATCATTTTGTTATTCAATATTTTGGCTTGGATGACATCTCATTACTATCATCTTTGCAGGTTCAACACTGGAGCTCCATAAAATGGCCTATCCCCAGTTTAGGTGGCTGGCTCTTCCTAGTTAGTTATGCGAATAACAGTTAAGGCGTGAATAACGATGCTTAACTCATACTCGCATAAAGAAGGCATTGATGTCTGTAATGTGGTGAAAAAAAGGAATGGAGCTTGGACGAGTCATGGCTTGATGGATTAACCTCGACAATCGTCAGTAGCTCTCTTGGCTTTATAAACTTTATTGTTCAAATCCTTTGTTTCTGGTTTCCTGTCTTTAGAAATTCACCTTCTTTCTTTTTGACAGGATTAGTTTGTTTAGTGAAAAACGTACACCACAAAGCCCAAGCCGGCGGTGATTTCCATAGCCTTTGACAGAGTGCTATTGGAACTGCATGAAACTCTTTGAATTAACAAAACGGCGCCCGTAAAGATCGACATCAGCTGCTCCTTTGACTTAAGTTTTATTCATGGTTTTGCAGATGAGCTTCACGGGTCGCGTGCTGATTTGCCAGATGGTTTACAAGCTTAACAACAACATGTAATTGCTGGTTTGAGAAACCAACTTAGGAAGCTCAGCAATGATTATTTTGAGGTGCAGGTTTCAAGCACATGACGTAATATTTGGGACTCCGTTGAGTGATAGTATATGAATGATGATGTGAATTAGGTGAAAACAAAAACCTGATGTAACTTGTAACATGAGCATCAACGATGCCTTTGTAGAGTGAACCTTTTTTTCAAAAGAACGATTTGGAACTTATACCTCCTTGACATCATGATTTCTGTTTCTCCATAAAGTTTTTGTGTAATATGAATTCCTTTACATTGTCTTGTTTTTCTTGTAATGAGTCTATGTAATCATGTAACTCTATTGGATTATTTTGCCAATAGTTCTTAACTAATCTTGTAATGCTGTTTTTTGAAGGCGGGCGTTGTTGGTTGAAGGACGAGGTTATCGCCGATTACATTTGAGATGTTCGAATAGGTTGGTGCAGCTCTATGAAGGTTTTGGCACGATGGCAGCCGGTAGTTTCTTTGGAATCTCCACTGGTTATTAATTATTGTGTCATTGCCGTTAAAGCTTTGCAAAGATCTCGGATATTCAAAGCAATTCTTTTTTCATTCTGAGCTGCAGGTAACAAACTAATCTCCCGCAGTGGACAACTTCACTTGTTTAGTAACCTTAATAATCACTTAAACGAACACTGTAACCTTAACTTATGTTCACCCATCTTGCAGATGCACTAGTGACTTCATTAGGTATCAGAACCTCCATTTTGAACACTATCAGACTGAGATTTGGAGCAAACAAGGAAGCCTGATGGTATTGAGGGAAAGACGATGGCAATATCTTCTCTTCTGTTCATGGAAAGCCGGTCACAAACAGAATACATATGCAGCTCCCAAGTTACGAGCTAGTCGTCTTCATTCCTTGATGGATTCGAATCCTAACACGTTAGCTATCACCGGCACAAGCTACTTTGTTCGGAATTCATTTGAGTTCGCAAGTCTCTCGTATGTGCAATTATATCTTGTGGCCAATTTGTAATTCAAGCACAGAACGTAATATCATTGAATTTGTAACACATTGACATTGCTTATGATGGAATTATAATGTGAGTAACGATGTGAATTATTGCACCTCCAATTTTACTGATACGCCGCTTTTGGCCATGTATCATTGATCTTTACCACTTTTAAAAATCTTGAACAATGTGTTGGTTCTTTGCCTCTATTTTCAAATTAGTCACTGCGGCTTGGCATATTATGTTAATGCTAAATTTTAGTTCCAACAACTTGTTCTCATTTGGCGTGTGGTATCTTTAAACAAGTTTACCCTTTGCTTGACAAGGCTTTGATCACAGCCCCCCCCCCCCCCTCCAAGAATCAGTTGACCGTATGTTTTTACCAATTTTATCAAAGTTTTAAACTAATTTGAGGCTAGTCAAAATAATTCTCCCACATAGTTCATCAAAGGGTTCCAACTACCTCCAAGCTTATGTCTCAATCAATCACCCATCCAAAATCAAATGATCCTTCTTTAAAACGAAATGATCATGTAACCTGGGCAATTAATCTTGTATTAGAATTTGATGGTAAGAATGAGGGCACGCTTTACTTTTATCTTTACCTAAACCACCATTTTGGTAAGAGCTTATAATTACAATGAGTGCAAACAAAACCTTTGTAACCAAAACCTTATAGGATCATGAATCTACACAAATATTTGACATAAGAAAATAAGAGGTAGGACAAATTTGGGGTATGACAAACAACAACAACAACCACAACAACAACAACAGCAAAAACAACAACATCAGCAACAACAACTAAAACTGCACTAACAACAATATCAGCGACAACAACAATAACAACAACAACTACAACAACAATAACAACTTCAGCAACAATAACAACTACTACATCAACAATAGCAACAACAACAACAGTAGCAACAACAATAACAGCAGCAACAACAACAACAACTTCAGCAATAACAGCATCAGCAGCAACAACAGCAATAACAACAACAATAGCAACAACAA